>PVIR01006550.1:0-65122 GCA_004026965.1 Petromus typicus
AAAGTATTCTCCTGTATTTCCTCCTGAGGTATGAACAGGTACTTTTCAGAAGAAGAAGTAAGAGCAGCTAAGAAGTATATGAAGAAGTGCTCAACATCACTGGTCATGTGACAGATGCAGATGAAAAAACATGGAGATTTCATCTCACTCTAGAGAAAATACCATCGTTTCTTGAAGCTCACTTCTTAGAAATCTTACTTTGTTTCTTTCTTTGCTTCTTCTCACCCAGTGTTATGGCTTTAAATGGACTGATGGCTCCCATTTTTTTTTTTTTTTTAGGTTTTTTGAGACAGGGTCTCGCTTTGTGGTTCAGGCTGGCCCTGACCTCAGCCTCAAACTCACATCACAATCCTCCTGCCTCTGCCTCCTGAGTGCTGGGATTACAGGCGTGAGCCACCATGCCCGGCACTGTGGTATGTGGTACTGGTTGCTGCTGGGTGTGGGTCTCCACACCCAGTATTGTTATGTGGTTACCAGAGAATCGAACCCGGGCCCTTGCGCTTGCAAGACAGGCACCAGAACCACTGAGCTAACTCCCCGGCCCCAGGCTCCCAATTTTTTTGTGTGTAATCTGTAACTTCCTTCAAAACTCGAGACATAGCTATCCATTCGTCTAGCCAACCTCTTCACTTGAGTGTCTAGCTGACATCTTATACTGGACACATCCAGGATAAACGTTCCTCAGATCCTCAAACCTGATCATCAGCCGAGCAATTGTTCTTTTTCAACTAGGCACAATTTTTCTTCCTGATGACTCAAGTAAAAAACCACAGCACTGTTCTTACCTTTGTTTCTCTCCCATGCTGTGTCTAATCCTTCAACTCTATTTTTTTGTATGTGTATGTGTGTGTGTCCTTCAAACTCCTTCGAAGTTGGGGTGCTGCCTGGGTGCTGTTCTACGGAGGTGGAGGAGGCTGGGGTGCAAATCTGGCATTGTCTTCGAGAGTGTGTGGGGATGTGACTAGTGGAAGAAGAGATGACGAGGGTGTGGTGTGGGAGTGGTGCTACTGGTAAAGTAGGCTGTCAGGGCCACGAGGTGTCCCCATCAGTCTGCTGGGGTGCAGCACTGCACACCTGGCTGTGGCTGTGTGTGTGTACATGGGTGAGCATGTGTGTGGCACGATTCCTTTTTGTGTCAGTGTGTGCCACTTTATTTGTTTTGATTGGCACATATTAGTGGAAGTGAATAATGAGATTTAGGATGTACACTGTTACAAGCATATTTTGCTTCCTTTCATTCCATCACTCTTTTCCTCCTTCCCCAAATTCCCTTCCCCAATACTAGAAGATTACCTTTAGTTTCTCATACTATATTCTTTTAATTTTAATTTGTATATTTTCAAATTTCTGACATATGAGAGAACATGTGATTTTTAACTTTCTGAGTCTGGCTTATTTTTCTTACCATGATACTCTCCAGTTCTATCCATTTCCCAGTAAATGTCATGATTTTTTTCTTTATGGCTAAGTAAGCCTCCACTGTGTATGTATATCACGTTCTTTATCCACTTATCTTTTGATGGGAATAAGGCTATTTCTAACTGCAGGCCTCCTTTAAAACATATCTGAGGAATCTGCCTGCATTTCCAGGGTCGCTGTCTATCTGGGCTAGCATTTCTCTTCCTGCAGCGCTGTGTGAGTTACGCCCTTGCTGTTCTCTGCGCTTGCGCACCGCCCTCTAGTAAAGCAGCCTCAGCGATCCTGCCATCGCTGCCCCTGGAGGTCAGATGACGCCATTATTCCTCCATGACTCCCTCCACAGCATCCTTTCCTACACAGAGTACAATTAAAAGTTCCTATTATTCATGTTTCCTCCTTCATCTTGAACCCATTTGTTAAGAAAACACTCAATTTTAAGTACATATCACATTTTTATTGGTACATGTTATACGTATACTATTTAAAAACTATTCTTTGAGTTTCTCCGATGGAATTGTACAGGTTATTTGGATTGCATCATTACTTCTCCATTTAAAAAGGAGAAGCTGAATTGCTTCAAAATAAATTATATGCAAATGCTCGGTGCAGTCACGAAGTAGGTTAGCTTGCTACTGTAATTGCTGGGAAGTGATTTTGACTGAGTATTTAAATGCTGTCAGGTTCTCCAGTTGCACAGCTGATGGATCCATGGTACCTATGTGTGGTGTTGTGGTGTGCGTCTAGATGGCCCCCCAAAGCCTCATGCAGATGAGGTGGGGCTTTGTTTTTCAGAGGAGGTTGATTCTGGAATGTGTGGCGCTGGGATTAAGAATGTGTGGCTACTAAACCACTACACCTGAGTGATTGGTTTGACACCGCCCTAGCTGCATAGACTGGATGGGATAAGAGGGCAGAAAGAGCCTGCTGTGGTCTCTTGTTACCTTTGCTATCTCGTGTGCGCCATATTGTTTTTCCTCTTCAGTTCCTGTTTGCCAGCCCAGCCTTGGAGGGAGCCAACTATGGACTGAAACCTCTGCGAATTATAAGCCAAATCAGTGTTCCTCCCTTTAACTTGGGTGTTCTGTATTTCATCTAGCAATGAAAGAAAAGTAACTACACATGTGGTATGTTCATTTTATGTTACAGATCGTGGATGAACATTAAATTTAGAACATCATTAGATGCAGGTCACATCTGGTTGGTCTTTGCAAACCTAGTTTGTAGCACAGTTGGATTCTTAGGTCATTAGCTGAAGGATGAGTTACATAAAAAATATTCATTTCATGGTTATTTATTATTTTTTGAAGAGAAAGTAAGAATAACTACTCTTGTGCTTATTGTAATATTATAGATTTTAAGGCTGTTTATATTTTGTAACAAACCTCAAAAATGCACACCATTAAAACACTTTTTGCTATCAAACTTATTTGATAAAGTAACATAAACATTCATGCATTGAACTATTCAAGGATATAAGAACATTAGGGGCTGTGATAACAAAATTTCAACTGAAAAAGTAACTACAAATACCCTAATATTCAGGAAAATAAAAGAAATCTTGACTTGAAAGTTTGTCTTGGAAAGTTTTTGGAAAAATTGTGGAAAATACCTGAATGTCATTAACTTGTTACTTATATAAATTTTAGACACACTTCAAATAATTTTTTGAGTTGATTTTTTAGTAAAATTTTCAGCAAGTAATTTTCTTACATAGCAAGTAGATGGCATTAGATCACTATTCTTAGCACAAGCATAATGTTCTAGAAACAAATTCTGCCACGGAATTTTCCCCCCTTGAATTATCTAGAAACATAAATAAATGTATTCAAACTAAGTAGAGTTTAAGAATGGTTCAATTATGATATGACTCTCAATTTCCTCAAAATAATTATAATGATCAAAAATGAAATATTTAATAAGTAAAACAAAGCAACAGATAAATGAAATATCCTGAATTATTTAGCACTTAAGAAAATGGTAAAACTTTTAGATATTCAAAGATTTTGGAAAGAGATAACAGAGAGCTAATTACGGTATTTTTTCAAAGAATACAAATGTCAAAATAGTCATGCCAACATAGATAACCACAATTATCTGTTGGATTTGTGTGCTATTTCTAAAAGTTTCAGCCTATTAACATCTATTATCTAATCACAAAAGATGTGCTTAATCATACTGAATGCACTGAAACCTTTGGGAAAATAATGAGGCAAAAATTTTCTTTTAGAAAAATTCTATGAGGCCTTGGGCAATAGGCTCTCTATAAAGATATCTCTATGCAGTTCATTTTCTTTAGTAATTTCTCATAAGGGCACTTAATCAGACAAAGTACATATTTTATAAGAAAATATTTTTATGTTACATCCACTTAGTGTGCTTCCATTGCAGAGAAATTGAATATACCCAAGAGTGGTATACCATGATTTATGGAAAGACTCTAGATGCCCAGTAATTAGACTGCATAAAATTATTTGTATTGTGGATTCATATGTAGATATAAGAGATAATATAGAGCAGTCCTGTAATTCTTTTACTTAGTTTCTGTCAGTGGCACCAATTTGGGTAACAACTGTACAAGATCATCACTAGGATTCTGTCACTGGTAAGGTCAGGACACAGACCATGTCTATCGCCAGCAGTTCCTCTAACACTGCCTTTGATAGTCACGTCCACTGGTCCTGCCCCACCTGCTCCCTAGCTCTGTCAATAAATCTGTTCTCTATGTCTGTATTTTCGTAACTTTAAGAATTCTAAGTGAAATAACATAATAACATAGCATATTTTATTTAGGGGTTGCCTTTTTTTTTTGGTACTGAGGATGGAACTCAGGATCTTGAGTTTGCCAAACAGGTGTGACATTACTGAGCCACATCCTCAGCCCAGAATTAGCTTTTTTCAGCCAGGAAATTCTCCAGGGATTCATAATCTGTTCTTGTTTGTGGCGGAGTAATATTCCATTATATAGACTACCATAGTTTGTTTAATCTTTCAATTGTTGAGGGATATTTATCTTTAGCTTTTTCTTGAGTAAAATTGTTATAAACATAAGTGTACAGATTTTATGTGAACATATACTGTCATGTCTCTGGGGATAAATAGTCAAGGATACAATGGCTGGTTATATAATGGCTGTGGGTTTAATATTTTTCTTGCCTTCAGAATGTTTATCATATCCCATATTTCTCAATTTTTTTGGAAACCAACAACCTGTTTTATAGAGTGTTTGTACCATTTCTCAGTCCGACTAGTGGCATATGAGTGATTTGTTTCTCTGTATTTTCACTCTCTTAGTTACTTTTCTCCGTATTGAGATCATATACCCAGTACTTGTGGGTACTTAAGGGAGTAAAGGTTTTACCTAGCTCATGGTGTGTAGAGATTTCAGTCCATCATCTGCTGCCTCCAAGGCATGGTGGCTTAGCAGGAGGACATTGCAGAGGAGAACTAGTTCATGGCAAGCAGAAGACAGCAAAAGCAAGCAAGCAAGAGAGAAGACAAGCTTCTTCCTGTCTCTTATATTGTATCTGGGCTGCTGGGATTAGGGTGGTGCCAAAACAATCAACGGGCTGATCTAGTATCCGACACCCTCAATCCCAGCAGCACACACTCTGGATCCAGCCACCTCTGAGAAGGCCCAACTATGACCTCATGAGGCCTTTGCAGGGCATCTTGACCAGAACCATAACATTTACCAAAGTCCCACTGTCAGTGATGAGGTCGATGATACTGAGCAACTTCTCTTGCATGTATTGCCATCTGTCTGCCCTTTTTGGTGAAACAGCTCTTGAGTCTTTGTGAGAACTTGGCTAGGTTTCTTTTGTGCATATCTTTCTGTTATGTTCTGTTGATCTCTGTGTTTACTCTTCTGCACTCCCACATAGTCTTGACTACTGAGGCCATGTTGTGTGTCTTGAAACCAGATAGATTGATTGTTCTCATTTTATTCTTCTATTTTAAAATTGTCTTATGGGTTCTGGTCATTTGTCTTTCCATATAAAATTTAAATTTTTTATATATAACTACAGACAAACTTACTGGGACATTGGTAGAAACTGTTAATCTTTTTTTTTTTTTTTTTTGAGACAGGGTTTCACTTTTGCAGCTCAGGCTGGCCCTGAGCTCACTATGTAGCCCAGGTGAGCCTTGAACTCACAGCAATCCTCCTGCTTCTGCCTCCCAAGTGCTGGGATTACAGGCATGAGGCACCACACCTGGTGAAATTGTTAATCTTATAGTCAATATAGGATGAACTAGGATCTTTATTTACTGTATGGCCTTCCGATCCATGGACATTCTAGATCTCTTCATTTGTTGAAACATGTTTGATTTCTTTTATTGATACTTCATAGTTTTTAGCACATTCCTTGTTATGTATATGAGAGACCTGAATTTATTCTGTTAGATTTAGACTAAGTAATTTATCTTATTTTTTTTAGCAATTAAGAACAGTACTGAGTTTTTAATTTTGGTGTTCCAGTTCCCTTTTGCACAGAAACATGCAGTGTGTGGACGCTGGGAAGAGGCCTCCTCAGTGGCAAATGTGGGCTGAAGTCCAGGCTCCATCCTTGTTCCTTGTGCCAACCCTGGATCGGCCTTGGATTGGCAGTGACGGAAGCTTGTTACACTGCAGCAGGGGACATCTGGGGTTCCCACATAACTTCTGCTGGTGTGGCTGGGAACAGAGCCTCCAATTTTTCTGCTGTGTGTAGTTACTATATAGAAATGACTTTTTAACATTTTCTGTTTTGCCAGGATGCTGCTCTCTTGGTCTATTTGAAGAACAAAGCAAGCATTTGCTAGGGGTTTTTTGTCTGTGTGCACTGGTAGTTTTGGGTGGCCACCTTCCCCAGCACCCAGTCCAGGGACTATAAGGCAAAAGGAGAGTCCCAGAAACTCACTATTGGGTCATTGTTGGGGTCACAAGAGGTCCCCTGTCAACTTTACTCCTTTTAGGGTTTATTAATGTCACAGAGATAGTTAGATGATGGACAGATGACAGATAGGGGCTTTTGCTTATAATTAATGTCAGCAATAAAGAAAAGTTGGTTTATTGTATCTTCCAAGAATCAAAACTCACTTCTTTATCCTGCAATTATTTTTATATGAGTATTTTACATTTGCAGTTTTTGTACATGGTAGCTCAAATCGGAAGTATACATGACCCCCAAAGACAGACCTATGAAATAAGGACAAGGGTCAGAGATTTAGTTCAGAGGTGCCATACCTATCTTGCAAGTGCAAAGTCCTGAGTTCAGTCCTGGGTCCTCAGTACAAAAAAATGGGGGACAAATGGTTTATCTAATAACTAAATTTCTTTTGTTAAAACATTTCATAGAATAGAAGAGCAAAGAATGCTTATAAAAATATAAAATACATTTGCAATATTTATGACATTTAAAATGTGCTTGCATCTCTCTCTATCCATCCATCTACCACCATATTAACCTGAAAAATTAATACATGAAAGGTTTCATTGGAAAATAGTTCATTAAAATCAATAAGTAATTTAAAATTAATTATTGCAAAATTTTGTCAGTGGACATTAAAATAGCTAAATGGCTGTTTTTAACTAAAATGGCTAAATTTCAATACTAAAACATAAATTGAAACTAAAATTGTCTTTTGCTTCTAAGCTATTCAATAATTAAAATGATTAAAAATACCCAGTGCTCTTGTGGCAAAAGGCATTCTTTCATGAACAATTGGTAGGTACAGTACGGTACATAGTTTGTAGAGGGCTACTTGACAATATGCCAATATCATTATGTTTTTGATTTAACTTTTCTATCTTAAGAGATAGAAACACTTCTCAGGGAATAGCTAAACACACAAAGATATATATTTGTGCTGTGTGAGTGTGGGTTTCAGTTCTTTTCATAATTATAAACATATAATTATGGGTTACATTTTTTAATTTAGAAAATTGAAATAGAATGAGAACATAAATTATGCTATATCATGGTATAACAAAATACTGTATATGGCATAATTTTATGCGTTGGTTTTAAAAGAGTAAATCAGTGCATCTTGCACTGAAAAGATGCTGCTGTATTATTAAGTGTAAAACTCATAGAATAGTACATTTACAATGGCTGACTTTTGTACATATTTTGGAAAAACTTTGGAGCATTGAAAGTAGATGTAGACATCAACATGTTACCTCTGTTTATCTTTGAGTAATATGATCAAAATGGATCTTTCACTGTTTCCTCTATTAATTTCTGTTTATTTGATTTGTCTTTCAGTGTAAACATGACAGTAAGCTTTCAAATGAATATAAAATACAGAAGAATATGAAGAACAAATGATTGGGAATTTGAAGACTCTCTATCAGGGCAAAAGTCTTGTTCTTGGTGTCTTAGGCCTGAGCAGGAAAATTGAGAGGCTTGGCGGTGTGGACCTGGAGAGAGAAGCAGCCTTTGCTGCAGGCTGGGACGCAGCCAGGGCTTTGGGTTTGCAGGAAGTGGTGGAAGTCCAGGACTGAGCTTCCACCTGAGCGCTGCTCCCTGCACCTCCGCAGCCCTCGCCTGCTGCCTCCCCTGAGAGGCCTCCTTGCAGGTGCAGCATCCTTCCTCCTTCTAGCTCAGTACTTTTCCACTTTCAGACCTTCATGCTCCTCTTTCACCTGGCCTCTGATCCATAAAGAGGCAGGAGTCTTGCCTGGGGCTTCTCGGCAGTACATGACTCTGGAACCCCAGAGTTCAACGCATCAGCCTGAGCCTCCTGTGTCACATCCCCGGGGGAAAGTTGCGCCATTGAGGACCTGCAGCCCCTCTGTGCTCTTTCTTGCTTTGCCTCAGTAAAGAAATAAGTGGTGGATTGCTGCTCTGTTGGTCCTTCTCACCCAGTCCACCACCTTGACCTTTGATTGCTTGACAGAGATAGCAGTGAACACTGTCTTAGGTTTCATGGAATGAAAAAAGAAAACATAAAATATCTCCAATGGAGTTGAAGTCATATTTGTTGCATTTTCCACTTATATTCTATTACTTCTCTCTCCAGGATCAACCACTATCGATTTAGAAGCATCTGTTGTGACTATGCACAAGCACATGCACATAAAAATTACTTGTATGATGTTTAAACATTATTTTAATTAGGAAAATACAGATATGACTACCAATGAACTCTCAGATGGAGCAGCTTTTCTTTTTTGCAAATAAGGGTATCCTGATTTATTATCTCTATACTGTACTATTCACAGGAATGCAAAAAATGTCTAAGATGTAAATTTACTCCTCTAGCTATAGTCTATGGGCATGAAAAAATAAACAAAGACTGGAAACTTGATGCGAACAATAACCCATTAAATGGCATGGAGAGCTTGAGACTTGCACTTACCAACTCTCCCAGCACAGTGTCCTTTGCACTCGGTCCTCCAATACAAAACTCCTTTATAATTTCAGACATCCCACTGTCATTAATGGCTCCTCCTTCATGCACTCTGTATTCTTGTTTGGAAGTCTTTTCCCTACTTTTCATCTGGAAAACTTCCTTTTTACTTTAAATTATAGTCCTAACATTTTGCTATAATTGGCTAACATAGATTTTGAGATGTAAAATATCCAATATAACTCTTTATATAAGCAAATTCCACTGGGTAATCAGAAAGCATGATTGCCAACTTTACATTTGTAGAACAATTTTGCAATTAAACCTTAGCAAAAAGACTGAGAAGCAATAGAATAAGCTTCTTGACTCTTTTTTTCTTTTTGTTTTTTTAAGAATGGGAGGTCAAGTGCAGTCTTTGTGCTGAGCTACAACTCTAGCTTTTTTGTATTTTTTTGATTGAGTGTCAAAGGCTAAGTTATCCAGGCTGATTCAGACTGATTTATAATCTATGTACCGGTTTGAACTTGTGAGCCTCCTGCCTCAGTCTCCAGAGTTCTGGGATTACAGGTCTGTACCACCACACAAAGGCATCTCATTCCTCCAAGCAATAGTACTCAGCATAAAAGAAAACACTACACCAGGAAATCAGCATTGCTGACTTAGTACATTTTGTAGCAATCGCATGGGGCAGGTGACATCTCATTAACACACGAGGAGAGCGAATTTGAAAGCTGTTAAGAACACACATTGGTGTGACAGAACAGTTCAAAGTCAGAATCTCAACTGCTTCTCTAGAAAACCAACAAAAAGAGAAAAAGAAAAAGAAAAAGAAAACCTCTGGAATATAATCTTTAAAAAGAAATTGGGAGACAGATAAAACATCAGACTGTGAAATAGCTGGAAAGGGTCTCAGATAAAGAACCAGGGAGGGTGTGAGAAAGGCGTTGGCAGCTGCAGCCAGGATGAGACTGAGCCTTTGGTTGGTGGAGGCAGCTTTGAAGTGGCTGCGGCAGAAGGGTCCAGGGTGACTGGCAGTCCCTGTACCTTTCTGTCCACGTGGTGGAGATGCGGGCAGCTCCCAGGGGATGAGTACGTAGCGGTTTGCTCCGTTTTCTGGGAAGAAGAAAGGCGAAAAATTCAACACAAAAATCTTCTAGTCCTGAGACGTTCTTGCAGCAAGGCCCAACTCTTCTCACTGACCCTGCTTCCCGGAAACAGCTGATTCTAGAAAGAGGGAAAAGCTGAGTCAATCAAAGAGTTCAGAATAAAACCCCAGAAATCTATTCGATAATGTTCCTTGGAAGGAAAAAAAAAAAAAAAAAGTAAGGAAAAGGCAAATATAAAACAGCTGCCCGAAAACTTGTGAAGATTGAAAATTCTGACTTTTATTATGTTAACAAATTTAAAACAAATACTTATGAAGAAATTGCTTACATAGTACAAAAAACAGTGAAGGTAAGGATCACAGATGTTGAGGTTGAGGGAAATAAATATTTTCTGGTGGAAAATATGTAAGAAATGTGTAGGATACAAAATAAAAAATGTCACAGAAATACAAGCAATAAGTTTGGAATGATTCTGCAGAGAATACATATTTTGTTTTTAAAATGAAATCTTTATTGGTACATTATATATACATGCTATGATTATTTTTGAATGGAAAAAATGTAGGACATAGAAGACAACAAGAAGACTTAGAAAGATAAAACAGAACAAGTTAAAAGGGGAGAGGGCAGGGATTTAGCTCAGAGGTTCAAGCGTCTGCCTTGCAAGGTCATGAGTTCGATCCCCTGTAATCACATATAACAACACTGGGGAGTGGAGACTCATGTTCACCAGCAATCAGTACCGCATACCGCAGTGTGGGGTGTGGTGGCTCACACCTGTAATCCCAGCACTCCCGAGGTAGGAGGATTACTGTGAGTTCGAGGCTGAGCTCAGCACCAGCCTGAACTATAAAGTGAGACCCTCTCTCTCTCTCAAAAAAAACAAAAAAAAGTTAAAAAGAATTTGAGAGTAAATGATCGATATAAATCAAGGATTGACACAATTTTTCTGCAAAGGGCTTGATAATGATCCTCTTTTTATATTCAAGGACCATATACTCTCTGCCACAGTTACTAAGTCCTTTCAAGTTGCCATCAGAGTACCCATAAACAATATCTTGTATTGCAAGAAATGTTTTTTTATCAAGGTAGGTAGAAGGCTAAGTTTAGTCTATGGACCATAGTTTGCTGATATCTGATATATAGGACAGGCAAAGCACATGGAATATTTTTAAAAATTAGGGTATCAGAAAAAGAAACATAACTGCACTGATATTGTAAAATATGGCTCAACATAATATTACAAAACAAAAAAAGGTAATTTGGATCCATGCCTAATAAGGCATAATGTGACATAGAGAAATAGAGGTTTGATAATATGGCGAAGTATTTCATAAGCTAACAGATTTCAAAGAAAAGAATCTTTAGAAGAGGAAGCTAAAGGATATACTAATTAATAGTTTTTTAAAATGAGGCTGGTTTTTTGAGATAAGGTCTTGCTTTGTAGTTTAGGCTGGTCCTGAGCTCAATATGTAGCCTAGGCAAGCCTCAAACTCACAGCAATCCTCTTGCCTCTGCCTCCCTAGTGCTGAGATTATAGGCATTATGATATATGGAGTCAGCATGCTCAGCACTGTTGTATGTGGGTACCAGGGATCGAACTTAGAATCTTGTGCTTGCAAAGCAGGCACCTGAACCACTGAGCTAAATTCCCAGCCCTGGCTTCATATTTTTACACAACAATATCTAAAATTAGGCAAAATGTATAAAATCCTTATGAGAGAAAAGTATGAAAAAAGTTTTAAGGTCAAGTCAAACTGTCACAGAACTCTAAAGTTGAGATAGGTACTTAAACATACAAGTCTTCTGTGAGCATTGGCCCTATAAACTGCACACTTATTTAATTTAATACTTATGTTTGGTGCCAGTGTTGAAACCAATTCCTCACAAATGCTGAGGCAGAACCTCTACTGCTGCACTACACCACCCGTCCCCTCATCAAGGCACTACTGGAGTGAACTGTGAATATACAAATAGATAAAGCAGTATGGTTAAAGAAATGGTAAGTCACAAACCCTGGTGTTATTAATATGATATTACTAAAAATAATTAGGAAAAGGAGGTGATAGGTGATCTAATTTCTTATTTTTTCCTTATCAGAAATCAAAGAACATCCTTTAGAATTATGAAATCAAATAGGTTATGAATGTGCATATTTTACAACCCAAAATACAGAATGAAAAAAATATTACCAAGCAAACTGTTATGACAGGGAAGAGAGGTGAGGGGAGAGAAAGAGGCTCTTAATTCATTATTCATGAGACTAGAGAATTATCAGTTGACAATACAACTAAATATTCCTGAAACTATTAGGCTGTTAGTGCTAGAAGGATTATAGGTGATCGAGACAAATATATATGAAGGACAAGTGACTATTTGAATGTAATATATCACTGACATTACATAATAAAAGAAATCCAGTTGAATTGATTTGCCATTTTATGGAATCTAGTCCCTTTAGGAAGGTTTAGTGTCAACCACTGACAGTTGATTTACACCTAGATCAGATGATGAGACAGTTAATGCTGTGAATTCACAGGGATTCCCCTCAGCACCACTTCTGACCACCTCTTCCTTGGCCCATTGGGATCAGCGAGGTACTTGAGGGAAAAGGCTGTCTGATACTCACGGAGCAGGCAAGCAGTTGCTCCCTTTGTTATTTAGATCCTCTTATGAGACTCCTTCTGAAAAAACAAACTTATTCCCACTCTAGGCTCCTCCCACAGGGCTCTCAGAAACACTACCCCTGACCTCTTGCTACCAATTTACACTGTTGTCAGAAGAGAGTAGTGTCTATGGTCTTCAGGGCTGGGATGTAACGTTGCACTTATGTTGTTTGGCCTTGGTCAGCGATTATAGGGAAATCCCACAGGGGCTGTAGATACAGTGGAGGCTGAAAAGGCAGTACAGCATTTTTGGTAAATGCACTGGAATTATTATCTACCTGCTCAATCAAGTTATTTGTGCCTTTAGGAAGCCTTTAGATTCAGTCTCATACGACTCCTCACCCTTCTTGATAGTAATATACTGCCTGGCTGCCCTAGTGTAACACATGTGTGAATGTACAACGTTTACACAGTCACCTGGTGTCTGTGGTTAAGTTACATGAGCACCAGGACCACCAACTGCAAATTAACCCAAAATATACAAATGGGTTCCTATTATTTTTGTATGTAATCTTCCAAGATCGGAATAAGCCAGCCCACTCCAAAGTCCTTGTATATCTTCTGCCCGATTTCAAAGTAGTCTTTTAAAGTTGCCATTTTATTTCTCCTTCAACCCTGCAGATAAATATTTTACTGCTTTGAGTAAAAAAATAAAGCCCCCTCCTTTGACACCAACTTTAACATCCTTCAAGCCATGCCGAGTCAGATGAATAACGCCCACTGCCTTGATGCAAACATTTTAAAAACGCAGACTATTGTGTCACAGAGCAGAATATTCAGTACATTAATCACCAATTTGTTTCTGCAGGATTTTCTGTAAGAATCAGGGAATATAGTTTGGATATTTCACAGGACTGGGGCAGCCAGGAGACACCGAGTGTTTAGTGGAAATCTCAAGTTATTGTCACCTAGTCCTCAATCCCTAAGACGATGGCATCTCTGCCACAGATGCCTGGAGATACTCAGTCCCTCAGGTCTGGCTGTCACTGCACATTGCCCAAGACTCTTTTCCATATCTCACTCAGAGACTTCCTCTTGGTGGAAAGGCCTGAGTTTCTTCTCCACTGAGGTCCCGGAGTGGGCTTCATGTGCTCGGAGAAGCCACCAAAGCACGGAAAGCATCACCAACAAACGTACTAGCACTTGTTTATGAATATCTGTGTAACAAGAGATACAGATGTACAAGCGGCAATGTAACAGAAGATGCAAAGAGACAAAAATAATATGATTACTTGTGGAGAACCAGTTATCATTCTAAAGATGTAGATTCTCTTTAGAACAATTCAAACATTAGATCTGACTACTGCATATGTTAAAAATATCCATATTGTAGCTGGAGAAGATGATCCTATAGTTCAGAGGAAGCAAATAAGCAAGAATAGTAATTTACAGGTTAGAAGAATAAGTAATGAAAGGAAATTACCCCTACCAAACACTTAAACATAGGTTAAAGTGCTAACAACTGATTGATTAATTAAAGTACTCTGGAAATGGCAACATACATAGACAGCTAAACAGAACAAAATGAGTCCAGAAATAGGTTCAGTCATATGTAAAAAATTGGTTCATGATAAAAATGGGCTAATAAATCAGTAGGGAAAAAGTAAATTAAACAATGTGAAGATAAACAAATAGCTTTCTTAAAAGAGTATTATTAGAGTTTTGGCAAGGACAAAGTTCTGAGTTCAATTCCTGGTACCAAAGAAAGCGATTATTGACTCATACCTTTATTTTAAAATACATATGTATCCAACATTTAAAATTGAACAAACCTATAAGCTCTATAAAAACCTATATGAGAAGTGTAAATGGCTTTTAATAAAGACAAAAATCCTAGAAACCTTTAAAAGTTCATATATTTAGAACCTAAAAACAAAAGTTTCTAGGGCTGTGGATGTAATTTAGTAGTGGACTATCTAGTGTGTAACTGGACCTGGTTTTTATCCTAGCCCTGAAAATAATCAAATTTCTTTACAGTAAAATATAATCAAAGTCAGTAGTCACACAGAAAAGAGAGGAAATTATTCTCAACTCATTTTTTAAAAGGAAAAAAATTTAATGTAGCAAAGATATAACTGGTGGCAAAGAAAGGTCAACAGTGCAATAGGAAAGAGAGAGGCAGAGACAGAGACAGACAGACAGAGACAGAGAGACAGAGACAGACAGAGAGGGAGAGAGAGAAAGATTCAAATAATGGTTTTTCAGGTAGCGACTATGAATAACTTCAAAATGCATTAAGGATGTTTAATAGTGTTCACAGTAATGAAATGTAAGCAGTTCCTTGGAGTTCTTTTCCTTTTGAAGCATATTACAAAAACAAAGCATTTGATCACACATGCTTTGACAAAGATGTAGAGCAACAACCCTCTCATATACATAATTTTAGAAAGAAAAACAGATATGAATTCTCTGGAGGATATGGTGGCAGTATTTACCAAAAATAAATCAAGTCACACTGTGTCTCTTGTGTTGAATCTTACGTCTGACATATACACCCAAGTCAATGCAAAACAATCTAAGAACAAAGCTATTTTACTGAAGAATTTTTTCAAGAATTTCCAAAGGCCTGGGACTGGAGACACAAATACCAGCTAATTGACTATTTTAGTAATTCACAACACAGTCAAACAATGGAAAACAATATAGCAGTGGGAAAAGACAATAGCGTTACTTTCTATCGGAAGCAGGGAAAATTCAAGATAGCTTATGAAGTTTATTAAGTGAAAGAAGTAAAGTGTGTGAGATTGTGTGTAAATACACTCGTGTGTTCCCATGTAGGGAGAGAAAAGGAGAGAGGGGGAAGAGGAGAGAAAGAGAAAAGAAGATAGACCAGCTTTACAAAAAGCAAGGAAGAAACTGCTAACATTGTTAGCTCCTGGGAAAGCAGGAGAGACAGGAGTGAGGAAATTGTCATGCTAAGGGGAAGCACCCGATAAAATCGTCTCATGAAGAATCTAAGAAATATTAAAACACAGTTTTCTATGTAGATGTGTCTGCGCATTTTTATCTTTTTTAAAAATGGAAATCTTTAATGGTATATTACATGTTCACATCATGATTGCAATCAACAATGAGAATTTGTACCAGTACATGACACAACTTAATTCTCATTTTTCCCATACCCCTACCCATCCTACCACCCCTGCCCCTTATATACATATGCTTTATTTCATTTGTTTTTTGTTATAATCTCATTATTTTCCCCTTCACCTCATTTCACCTGAGTACTTTCTGTTTCACAATATATAACATACATTCTAGACCTCATTTACATCTTCATTTCCTCATACCAGAGAAAAGATACGACTTTTACACATTTGTGACGTATTTATTTCACTTCTGAGAATGTCCTCAAGGTACATCCATTTTCTATCTTTTTTTAAAAATCAAATTACCCAGCTAAGACAATGACAGCTTGAAATTTGGAAAGACAGAGGCTCTCCGAGTCAGAGAGCCATCTGATGTTAAACTTTAAAATGTTCTTTTTAATATTTTGAGAAGGAAAAGTGTTAGACCTGTCAAAAACACAAAAGCAGTGTGAAATCAAAACAAAGGAAATGATATAGATGAAAACAATCTTTTTCACACCATGTTTTAGAATAACTTCGCTCTGACAGGCTGGTCACCTACACCAGGTGCAGAGGAGTTCGTCAACAGCTCTTACAAACAGTGTCTTTAACGTGTTTCTTTGCAGAGGAAAATTTCTGTATTCCAAGTTCTTGCCATGTCCTTTAACCTTTACATTCTACTTCAAATCCTTTCAATGTTTTTCCTCTCGTAGTTAAGAAATTAACATGTAGTGGGTGTAGTGGCTCTTGCCTGTAATCCTAGCAACCCGGGAGGCTGAGGCAGGCGGATCCTAAGTTCAAGCCCAGGATAGACAACTTAGTGATTTAGCAAAATCCTGTCTCAAAATAAAAGATGAAAAAAGCTTGAGGGTTATGGCTCAGTGCATATACCTTGCACAGTGCCCTTTACCACACCAAACAAATAGATTCTAAAAGAAATTAGTATGCAGCTGAATATGACTAAGGGTGTGGCTTTATTCATTTTTCTGAAATGGAAATAAAATCTTCAGCTCTCTCTTAATTTCTATGGACACAGACTTTGGATTTCTGAAAGATAATGTGCAGAGGACTGTAGTGTTGATTATGCGCAAGGCAGGCTGTAAAGAGTGAACCTCATGACTGTCTTCTTTTGGGAAGTGAGTCTGGTTGAAGCCTGTGAGGTCGGAGTAACTCCCAACCAAAGTCTATTCCTACAGCCAGCCTTCAGACTAGAGGGACAATGTCCTAATTACAACCATCTATTTTGTCTATTCTGTCCTTGACTTGAGAACACTCTGTCTTGTCCTTTATGAGCCCTATTTACATTATTTCCATAGAAACCACAGGTAGCTTGATCTCATCTCCACTGATTGCCAATAAACATCAGTGCATGGGACTGGCCAGTGCCTTTGTCAGTTGTACCGTAGTTGGTCATCCTGGCCCACACTTTCCTTCTCTCAGCTCTGCCTCTTAATGTGTTTTTTTCAAGCCTGTGCCACACACTGGGCAGGTGGGACTGGAGACTTACTACAGGTGTCTCTGGCAGTAATGTAGATGGATTCATGTATTTATAAGTCATGTATATTTCAAGCAACGAGGACATAGTTACCATTTCATTTTTCTGAGTATCTGTATTATAATAGACTCATTGATTGGCAGAGACATCTTTATCCTGCCTACAAATATCGAATAAGCCCTGGGCTTACTTTATGCTAAAACTTCCTCCTGAACGCAGAGGAATTTCAACTTTCAGTAACACTTTCACTCTTGCCTTCTTTGTCTGTTATTGGAAACTCATCACTGTAAATTATGTTTTAATTTAAAAAATAC
This sequence comes from Petromus typicus, assembly GCA_004026965.1. Taxonomy (NCBI): domain Eukaryota; kingdom Metazoa; phylum Chordata; class Mammalia; order Rodentia; family Petromuridae; genus Petromus; species Petromus typicus. The sequence continues at coordinate 17,401 of PVIR01006550.1, forward strand.
CATTGTCATTTGTATCCAGATAAAACAATTAACAGATGAGCAGGTTAACAAAGAAATAACATCTCGCTCAGATCGTATGGGAAAGAAATGAGTTAAGTATCAACTTTGTTGAAAGCCAACCATGCAATTATTGTAATGATGTAATCTAAAATAATGGATATTCTAAAACTTTCATTTCTTTTGTACTTCATTGAAGATTTTGGATGATGGCAGAGACTTTATTTTGTCATTGTCATATTTCCATAGTCCAGAGAAAGACATTTTGGGTATATGTTGAGCAAATGAATGAAAGAACAGTTGTTTTTTTTTCCATTTATTGTAAGACTTAGGGGTTCAAATATAAACATTACACTACTCCTGCCCTCAAGCTTATCATTACTACATACAAAGTACATATAATGTGCCCGGTGCCATAGGGACAAACTTGAAATAATTCAAGGATGAGTAGAAGTCTCAAAGGAGGAAGTACTGAACTGAACCATGAGGAGGGAGAGGAGATCTTTTGATTGGTCGAGCAGAGAATCATGCTCTTTGGATGTTTGAGTGCAGTCGGCAGTATGTAAAGTTTACAGCTGCTTCGGAGAAGTGGAAATAAATAAATCTAGCTGGTAATAGAGTGGTGGCCAGGACTACGGAGCAGCTGAAGGTAAACCACAAAGAGTTTGGAAGTATGAAGATAGCCAGTGTCTCCGTTATCAAGCAAGATGCACTGGATTTGATTGTGTAGATTAAAGAGAGAGAGAAGGTCTACAACATAATGTGGAACAGAACCTGTCGTGGCCTTTCAAGTGCGAGGAATCTTTCTTTCTGAACTTATTTGACTTGAAGTCATTGTGTTGGTGACTGCAGTTGAGAATCAGGAGGGATGAAGAGTACGATTTTATCTGAATTGAAAAATATTGGAAGTGGGCAAAGATTAGACTTTGAGTAGAAATGGCTGGTTTTGGCAAGACAGGTTAAACGTAAAACACATTGTGTCAGAGTACGGTGAGCAGCTTGTCTGCCATTCTGTCTTCTTAGTGAAACAGGGTCCAGAGCTCTACTATGGAGACTCTTCCCCTGTGTGAAAACATCCACCATGTCTCATTCCATTGGAACATCCAAGCAGTGGAAATGTGAATCCTCTTTCCTAGTTCTCACTTTGAGGAAGATATCTGCAGGGTTCATTACTAAGCAAAATGCTGGCTCTCTGTTTACCACGTTTCTCTCTCATGACAAAGGGGCAAACAAGACAGCAGGAACCAATCACACTGAACCGGTGCCCATATATGCCATCAGTGAAGTGAACTACTTCAGTCAAAGATTTTTAAACTAAATGAGATTTTTAAGACAGAGGACACTAAAACTAACTTTAGAATAGAGTTCTGACATTAGAGAGATACAGACAAAAGCCAGGAAGACAATATGAATTTTTAAAGGCCCATTCAAGGTGAACTATTTTTTAAAAGACAATTTTATATTATTTTATATTAGTGAAATAAACATTCCACAATAAAGGTAGCCTCATGGGGCATTAAGCTCCAAATTAAATATTGAACTATATGATGCATAACTAAATAGAAATGTTAGCTGTGATATTTCTTATGGATGAGAAAAATAAAACTCTTAATTACCAACTTGGCTCTTCTACCACATAAAATGTTTGAAAACCGATGAAATATATGCACATCCACATCTCAGAGATAGGTGCTTATTTCTGTAGATTCTGGGTCATTATTTTCATTATAGGTTTAAGAAATTTCCAAGTGTCTGCAGTGAATATGTATCATTCTTAGAAAACACAATTGATATATTAAAATTATATGGTTATTTTTTCATTCATTACCATAAGCTAACAATTGAAGTTGCATGCAATTAGAAGAAAATTGGGTGAGTAGAGATAAAAGGAGAGTTTGTGGTTAGGATGGTGGGTTTTGGTTAGCTGTAGTATCATTTTTTCCTGATGCACCCCTCTTTTTCTTCTCCACTCTGAAGCATGCACAGTAATAAAATTGTCTCTTGACCATAATGTAAATATGTTTTATTAAAAATTACAAATACGTCCTTAGAGATGTTATTTGCATAAAGAGTGTCTTGAGGACAGCTTAGACTGAGGTCATTTGCGGGCTGACAGAGAGAGAACTTGAGAGAGGGGTTGATAGGCTGGAGAGGAAGAAGGTCTCTGTCTTGTCCTGGACACCTTGCCACAGTGGAAGAGGAAGACCTCCCCATATTTCTGGACAGATGAGACCTCTTGATCCCCACAGGCTGGAGTAACAAATCTGAATATCGTATTACAGCCACTTGGTAGACAAGCCATGAAGGACTGGATGCCTACTTCCTTTATCCAGCTTCACACACCGGAAATCAGATCCAGCTGGGGACAGAGTGTTCTCCAAGAAGCCTTCTGGAATGGAATATTAAAGTCAGAATATCATATGAGTAGAATAGAGAGAAGCCATTTCTCATGTTCTACTTTGAAAACTGTGAGTAGCTTTGTTTTGTTCTTTGGTGGGAGATTGAGGACTTCTGTGGAATGGACCTGAAGACTTCATGCTGAGCTCCATTTCCAGCTCTTCTTCCCCGCCCCTTCCTTCTCTTCCTCCTCCTTCTTTAAAACTTTTATATTTTGAGATAGGATTTCACTAAGTTGCAAAGTTGCCCAGGCTGAGTTTGCAATTGCTATCCTTTTGATTCTGCCTTCTAGAGTGCTGGGATTATAGGTATGGGCCACCCTACTTGACTTTTGTAGCTTTTTGCTTAAAATTTATATTTGAGAGAGCCTCATATGTTGTACAATGATTTGTCCACCCTAGGAGGAAGGAACTCTATATACCTCATGAGTGGTTCTATCTTGAGTTGTCACTTTCTTGTACCTTTAATTACGATTTTTGAAACTGAACCACACAGCCCAACAGGACAAAGATATCCTTGGTATATCCAATTAATAAAATGAAGGAACTTCCAGGATTTTCTGTGGCTCCTTTCTGAGGCATCAGCAAGGATCCCTGACTCTCTTCCATCCCCTCACCTCTGCCCTCTCTCTCCTCCTCCCCTTCTGCCTTCTTTCCTTTTCTCTCATCTTTATGACACCACTTCCTTCAGAGAATCGCAACTCCTATAGAGAACATGAAAAAGAGGATGTTCTTGGGAACATCTAAAACAGAAGCTCCAGGGTTTTCCACCTCAGGTTTCCAGGGAACAGGGTCCTTCTGACATGTTTTGTAGAAGAAAATATTTTGGAAGCATCTCGTGTGAATGGTGTGGTCAAGAAAAAATAAGAAAATATGGACATGGAAGTGGCGTGAGAGGTGATCCAATAAGAGTATGAGATGTGGGCTGAGACAAAACAGGAGCTGGTTAGCTAGCAAAATGTTGGAGTTGGAAGGAAGGCTGGTACTCGTCATTCCTTCCATGATGTTCCCCTGATGGGAGTTATCAGGCAATGCAAATGCCGCTCCTCCATGCCAACCATCATTTCTTAGAGGTTCCTTCCAGTTCTTTAATATTTTTCTCACATAAGGCTCTAGAAAGTCAAAACAAAATGTTCAAGCAAATTGCACCCCCTGGCCAGTCTGTTCTTAGAACCAAACATTTTTCTTTGCTATGTCATTCCTCAATCCTTATTATTTCTGGCCACGTTATTCAGCACAGCTGCTGAATCAAGAGAAAGTGGTAACAAAAGACACTGACTTAGCAGAGATGTGTCAATTTAGGATGCCTGTGTCTCCTTCCTTTTGGTAGTCCAAGGAAGAAAATTTAAAGATTAAATTCTCTTGCAAGTTAAAGTCCAACCAACCATTAAAAACCAAAAGAAATAAGGCATGAGAATCAATTTGCTTGACTTTGAAAGTTAAAGTGGGAAGAAAAGGAAGTAAGAAGTATATCTTACCCCTTCTCAGTATATTCCATGTCAGCTGGATGGTTTTTTTTTTTTTTTTTTTTAAGTTTTTTGAGACAGGTTCTCGCTTTGTGGTTCAGGCTGGCCCTGAGCTCAGCCTCAAACTCACATCACAATCCTCCTGCCTCTGTCTCCCGAGTGCTGGGATTACAGGCGTGAGCCACCACGCCCGGCACTGTGGTATGTGGTACTGGGTGTTGCTAGGTGTGGGTCTCCACACCCAGTATTGTTATGTGGTTACCGGGGAATCGAACCGGGCCCTTGAGCTTGCAAGACAGGCGCCGGAACCACTGAGCTAATTCCCCGGCCCCCAGCTGGATGGTTTTTGACACCAGGTGGAGTTGAGGTTTTGTTTTTTTCCCCCTGCTATTTTGTACTTCGAAGAGTATAGTTACTTCATAGTTATTAGTTGAGCATTGTCATCAAGTGCCTTATATCTTTAGTTTGTCACAGCACTAGCCCCACAAGTATGATAACAGAACAATTAGCTTTTAGTAGCCCTAGGTTTATCTCAGACAAAATATATTCCTGAAAAGTACTATGTCAGAAGATCAAAAAGGTAGAGGAGAAAGGGGATGTTTGGCTGCCACAGTCACAGCCATGTGCTTCACAGTACAAGGTGTGTCTGTTTCTGACCTGTGTTGGAAACTGGGCAGGTATATGGGTGCATAGGCAGAGAAAATCTATCAGAATGGATTCACGATCTTCATCCAATGCTCCCAGATAATTTCCTGAAATCCTACATTCTCTAGAAAGAAATGATGAAGAGAGATGAAAATAGTAGATGTCACTAGCGTGTGCCTTACGTGCTACTGGTCACTTTTCAGGTAGTAGTTTAATGGGCCATATAAAATCATCTTCACTTTCTTCCTTCACAAGTGGAAATCCATTGCTGATGGATTTAAATTGTGAAGGGCAAAATGAGAAGTGATGGTAAAGGTACTATGGATATTTTTACCAAAGTTCTTCAGAGAAGTTTTTGAAACATGGAGAAATAGGATTTTCCCATCTTTTTCATAGCATTTATCACATGATGAAAATTCAGTTAAATAAGATAAGATAAACCAATCCCTCAGAAATATTTCATCCATTCCTCATGTGAGATAATTGTAAGGAACTTGTCATTTATCAGTCACCTGACATTAGTTACACATATCCGATTTGTGTTGGGCACATTTATTTTCCATAGTAATCTTGTAATGATAAGTTCAGTATTCCTGTTTTTTTCAAGAAGACCTGTGGCTCCAAGAAGCCTAGCATCCTGCCCAAGTGGACAGACTGGGTAGACAGCTCGAAGGGGGTCCATTTGGGCTCCAGGCAGAACACTGACCGAAGGTTCTTCCCTAGGACCCAAACTCTGCCAGTCCTTTCTCAGTAGCAGCTGGTAATGTGTATAGATTAAGCTACAGATTATTTGGGACTTAAATGGGAAGCATGGCTAAATGGGACTTGAATGAACTGGGCATTATGTTATCTTACACTGGCAGAATTCTTGGTCTCCAGACTGAAGGTGAATGGAGGTCTCATGTCATTGTGGCATTCGCATCACACATCAGCTCCTTGGTGAGCTGATTTGCCAATTGAGCATGTTGGCTACTTGTTTTCATTTTTGATTCTACCTGGTTAAATACATACTCATTTTTTTATTTAACTGATGCTGCAAGATGAATGAACAGTTCTCCGTGTGTGTGTGTGTGTGTGTGTGTGTGTGTGTGTGTGTGTGTGTGTTTTCCCTCAAAGAGAATACAAAGTTTTTTATTAGGAAACTCCAAGGTCTCATCTTCAGGCTAGTTATCACCAGTTAAAAGGATATGAATCACCATTCACTTGCCTGTGAATTTATTAGCTAAAATCATATCCATCAAAGCTGGGCATTTGATGCAAACAAACAAAAAGATAGCATTGTTTCTATATGAAACAGAGAATTTTTTGGTAGGAAGTCATGTTTACCATAAATATTAATGTGCAAGAAGTTTCATGCTTGCATCAACTTTGAGTTCTTGACACTTGATGCCTATTCTAGTTTCTGTGGATGAATAAGCAAGTATTTGAGAGTAAATTCCCATACTCAAAACCAACTGATGTATAGACTGATCTGGGTGGTAGAGTACATTTAAATTAGGAATCATGAAATTGGATGAGTCTGATACCCACTTGAATTCTATTGTATAAATACTCCACTTTTGCTATCTTAAATCTCTGTATTTGTTGCTGGAACAAAATATACCATATCCCCAAGGTAAGTGAGGAGAGCTTTATTTTACCTCATCGTTTTAGTCCATCATTGATTGGCTGGCTTTGAGGCAGCATAAACAACATGGTGGAAGACATGGTCAGGGAAAACTATTCAACCCAGGGCAGCCAGAGAGCAAGGGGAAAAGGGGAATGTATGACTAGAATGCGTCCTTCCAGCTCATGCCTCTAGTGACTGGCTCATTGCTCTGAATGTCTGGCTTGTTCTAACCAGGTCCCAACAGCACATCTTGCTGTGAAGTCATTAGTGGATGAATTCACTGACCATATAGGCCTCCCATGGCCCAATCACCTTCCACATGCCCCACCTCTGAATACAAGAGAGTTCTGAGGATCATTTTCTGTAGAAACCATGATTCCTCCATACAATGGCATAATGGCATATGGTATGAAAATTGATTTTGTGATAGTAATTTAGTGATCCATAGGACTCTCATTCTGGTAAAGGGGAACTAGCAGAGCAGCTGTACATATAAGCAGATTATATTTGAGTAACACTATTTTCAGGAAACGGAAGTTTTCATTGTGTACTTTACTTCCTCAGTTGGCCATGAAAAGAGATCTGTAACTAAGTGAAAAGATAATGTTGGTCATTTTTGTTACCATATACCTAAAGGATAGTTTTTTAGTTTTTATTTCTAGTTTTTTAAGACAGAGTTTCACTTTATAGTCAGGCTGGCCTTGAACTCACTATGAAGCCCAGGCCAGCATTGAACTTGCACCAATCCCACTGCTTCTGACTCTTGAGTGCTGAGATTACAAATGTGAGCCACCATGCCCAGCCTAAAAGAAAGTTTTGAGTTGACAGTAACGAACATTTATAATGGACAAAATAAAATCATTATCTGTAAGATAACATTGTAAGGCAAAGAAAATACTTCTGAAGGCATAAATATGCAATATATAACAGGATCATGAATATTGCTAATGCAGTTCTGAATAACTTGCTGAAAATGAGTTGGAAAAATTATCATACTATATCTAGTTTGCTCCCCCAACTATAAAACAAAGCGGATGGTACATATCCTTAAAATTATTGTGGGAAATTATAAAAATATGAAGCTCTTGCTATCTGTCTGGTGCTAATTTAGCATCTACCTGTCCATCCATCCATCCACTAAGCAAACGTCTACCAAGCCTGTACAATATACTTTGTGCAGTTGTGTGAAATATTAGTGAATTTGTTATAGAAAATTAGTTGTTAAATTCATAGATATCTTTTTCTGTTGAACTACAAAAGGCAATATGGATATTTAATCTAAAAGGAGTCTATTATGAAAGGTTTGGTATATAAATTAGGAGTTCCAGAAAATGCAATAGAGGGTGTGAGAGGGAAAATGGGTGTGCAGAGTTGAGGATTTTTAAAGACAGAGACCCTGTCAGCAAAGAGCTGGCTTGTGAGAGACATTGTTCAAGGAGCTGACAGGACCCCAGCAGGGCAGAATCCAGTTCACTGGGGGCTCCGGCCTCATATTGTTAAGAATAATGTATAGTATTAGTAAGCATTCATTGAATAGATTCATAAATTTATTCTTGGAAGAAATGCAGTCTGGAAATTCAACCATTAAAGCGGAAGATTAAGATAAGGAACTAAAAACAGGAAGTTTACAAAAATGAGAGTAAAACTATTTTAGAGTTCTAAGGCAAAGGCCTGCGGTATTGCATCTTATCTTCCTCTGGTGAGCACTGGTGATACTCTAGGGAGCTCCATGAACCCCTTATGTGAAAGGTGTGGAGAGTGACAAAGGACACTATCCCTGCAATGACTTCTAGGTTAGGCTCCATCAGGTGGTCCCATTGACTAGAACTGAAGAAACCAAACAAATCTTCAGTTCCAAAGGGGAAGCCCAGGTCTGAAGAGATACAAAGCTGAAGAGTGCAGAGGTAGCAGGATGTGGAGCTGAAGATGAGGTAAGAAGTTACGGTGAAGGTTGAGAGAAAAGGACCAAAACTATTTCAATAATCAGCTTAGAGCTGCCTGAGGTTTATGATTGAATGCTACCCGGCCTGGCCTGGAATAAAGGTTTTTGTTTGAAGATTCAATTATTAGATTGATTTAATGATGGTATGTGCATCTAACTGATGCATAAATGCATTCAAAAGTGGAATTTTGCAGTATATTCAAAAACTTTTTGGCCAAGGAAAAGTGCCATTAGATTTATTTTCTCTTCAAAGGACTAAGTTTTCCCACACTGGAAAAGTTGCTGCTCTGCTTCTAGAAAAACAAGTTCTTTAAAAATGGCACCATGAAACTTTGCCTCCTGGGAATTAATTACATAGGCCTTGAATTTAGTCCTTTGCTGAGAGAAAGTATAGATTTGAGGTACATTCATATTATATTCATAAAATTGCTTCACCACTATAACAACTGCCCTAAACTACTTCACTATATCCTGACATGAATATAAATAGAAGTCTGCAGCTCTAAGTCACAAGTGGGAGATACCAGTTATACCAACAGCAAAAGCAGTCTCGGTGTGGACCTCAGGTGCAGTTAAAGTCTGTGTATCTGGATATCATCACTATCATCATCATTCTCTCAAGTATTGATATTCCCTTTTAGGTGACAAAGATTAACATAATGTCTGAGTATATTAAAGGGTAAAAATCCTTGTGTTTCTTTCCTGACTGAGATGTTTTCTGGTCTGTGACTGAGACCAATTTGTACATAGATTTAGAAATTCATGGAATATCTTAAAAGGAGAATGCTGCCTTAGACAAAGATCATGTGAATTGTAAATAAGCCATACACACACACACACACACACACACACACACACACACACACACGCCACGACAAAGGCAAAGGCAATCACTTCTTTTTTGTGTGTGTGAGACAGGGTCTCACTTTTGTAGTTCAGGATGGCACTAAGCTCAGCCTTAAACTCACAGCCTCTCAAGTGCTGGGATTACAGGCGTGTACCACCATGCCTGGCACTGTGGTGTGTGGTACTGATTGCTGGTGGGCGTGGGTCTCCACTCCCAACATTGCTGTATGTGGTTACCAGGGATTGAACTCAGGATCTTGCACTTGCAAGGCAGGTGCTGGAACCACTGAGCTAAATCCCCGGCCCAATCACTTCATTTTCTAAGTTAGTACATTGAAGCTGAAGAAGTCAAGATAGTCATTTTAAGTCTCCCCAGAATCCTGGATAGTGAGGAACTTGAGTTCAGGCTAATGTTCTACTAAGAAGGCAAAATCCACTCTGAAGTTATAAGACTGTGAAGTTAAGTAACAACAGAGATACTGTGGATATTTAGAGAGTGAAGACAGACAATGTTCATCAGATGTAGTCATGTGGTTTTCCGCCAGGCATTTGGCAAAGTAAGGAACGTGTTGTGGAGAGAACAGCTAAGGGCAAAGGACACTCATGTACGGACTGAAGCCCTGCTGGAAGATTTTAAGAATTGGTAAAAAGACTTGAGCCTTGATTCTATTCTGTCAGATAACTTGTCACATTGTAGGAAGGTACAGTGGTCAGACACATGACCCCAGAGTCCTGAGAGTCTATGGCAAGACAAAGTTTAGTAAAGACTAATGCAAAGGCTTTTATAGATCCAAAAATTTAAGGATGGTAGAGGATGTATTTTTGAGTGGTTCTCATAGAAAGCACCACTTCATAGGAAAGGGCTTCTGTCTCACAGGTCACATTGAAAGTTCTTGGTATAGGTCTAGATACAGCCTGTCTTAGTGACTTTCTTGTTACTGGGACAAAACCCCAGATAGGTACAAGTTCTAAGAGGAAAGGTTTATTTTGGTTCAGAATTTGAAGAGGTTTCAGTCCATAGTCAGCTGAGAAGCATGGCAGAGGAGAAATAGTTCATCGCATGGCAGGAGGCAGCAAGCATCAGGCCCCCTTTTCCCTTTTTATTCTATTCAAGACAAGCCCGTAAGGTGGTACCACCTATACCTAGTGTGGGCCTTCTTATTATCCACACCCAGAACTATGTGCTAATCCACTCATTTGGCCAATTTGGTTAAAATTCCCTTAATCTAGCATTGCAAACCCATGAGCCAGCCACCACCCCAAATCCCTACCTATGAACACTTAAGGCTGTAGGCAGGATATCTAGATATAAACCATAATAATCCCTTAAGAGGAAGTAGCTTAAACCAGATAGTGAAAGCAAAGTGGCCAAGAAGTGGAGATCTCAAAACATATCATATTTGTTCTTACAGGATAAAAGCTCCAGATATGGGGAAAAGAAGAGGCAGGCCAGACAAAGCAAATATCATCTAGGACCGTTGGGTCTGTCATGTACATGAAATTTAACTTTTCTTCTGTGGCTAGACAGCAGAGTTGAAGATGGGTATCAATGTTACTACAATCATTTCAGCACGTAAATAATGAATAATTCTAGATGGCTGTACTGCCAGAAGATGAAAAAGGGAAACTAGATGATCAGTTTAAGGGAGTTTCCAGCAGCAATGAGTGTTTTCCAACTGTGAGATTTTGTGTTTCAGAGATCTCTCCCTTGTTCTTTAAACATTCAGCGGGTAATCATTACTACCTTAGATTTTATATGGGGGCCCAAGAGTGGAAACCATTCCCTTGACATGATTAAAATAGTTTTGAAACTCTAAGGCAGAGTTCAACCAGAGTTTATCTTGCAGACGGATTTAATAGGTGAGGGCTGGAAACTCACAAATGCCATATGCAAATTTGTTCCAAATGAGCTCTAAATATGCACTTGAAGCTAATTTCTCTAGCTCTTATTTCAGTGGAGATGCAACATCAGCCAGATATACTTTAAAATGAGGAAGATGATGTGTTAGCATCATACCCAGAAAATGAGTTGTGATGTGCAAACAGCTTGGGATAGGTCAGTCAATCTCAAGTCCCAAGTGAGAAAAGAAAATGTTGGCTGCACCATTATTAAGACATAGTAATTCTGTGGAAATAGTCAGTGCAAAATCCTGTATCGTATTGAACTTCAATGTGGTCCACTTAAAAAAATAAAAATAAACTTTGATCGTGTATGTCCATGGGGTGAGCAAAATGTACGGTGGATTTCCTATTTTAACAATTTAGTGCATGAAAAGGCACATTGCTATAATTTCCTCTCAAAATACTCCTGGCTTCTAACATGCTTATCCAATCATTTCTGCCACTTTCTGAAGCAGGTCTGGAAGTCCTTTTTCATGAGAGTCTTTATAAAGTATGATAAGACATACAGGGAACGCTGCTGCTAGGTATCATCCAACAGAAGGGCAGGCTCGTCAGAACATTGCAGTGTGTCTTCATCTACCTTATTCACTGACTGAGGCATCCTGTAACTTCTGACCTTCCTGCATCATCAAAGTGACCTTGAAAGAGTTTTTTGGAAACTGGTCAGAATATCAAGGCAGCCACAACAGTGCAACTAAGACAGCCATGAAAGTGGACTGACTGACAGAATTCTTATAGAAAAGGGCGGGAATGATAGGAAAGTGTACTCACATTGAGAGGGAATATTTTGAGGGAGATTCATGACAATGTGTATTTTACTGTAGTGTGTTTTGAAAATTAAGCATTTGTGCTATTTTTTAAATCCCACTGTGTATTATACAGATACAAAAAGTCCCAAATCATAACAGTACAAATTATGTTAAGTAACCAGCACTCAGATCAAGAGGCACTAAATACAAATCTTTCCGTATTCCAGGCCAAGTTCTCCACTCAACTTCACTAGTACCTAGCAGTTATCACTCACCTGACTTTCAGAGTCATAGATCAGTTTTGTCTGTGCTTAAACTGTGTATAAATTTCACTACAGAGTGAGCTCTTTGTTGTCTGGCTTCTTTTACTCCACATGAAATTTGTATTTTCCATGTTGCTTCAATTCACTCATCTTCATTATTGCTGACCACACAATCTCCAACCCACATCAAGGATGTCTCTAGATTTAGGTTGATATACCTGCTATTGTTAGGAACAATCTTGTAACTTTTTTGGCATCCATACATCTACATATTTTGTTGTGTATTTATCCAAAAACGCAGTGACTGCATCAGAACAGATATAAACCTTCAGCCACAGTGGAAGGCTTTATTTGTGCCCCTCTTCCATTCTTTCAAGGAGCGCACAAAATTTCTATTTGCTCCATATGCTCTCCAAGACTTGGTATGTGAGTCTTTCTGATTTTAGCCCTAATTTAGGTAAGCAATATTTTGTGTATTTGTGGGAAATCTTCTTTTGCAAATTGCCTATTCATGTATTTTGTGTATACTAATTTTATTAAATTACCTTTTTTCTTCTGACCCATAGTCAGACACGTTATCCACTGCATCACTGGCCCCACCTTAAATTATCTTTTTCTTATCCCTATGTATTTGATATAAGCTTTTTGCCAGTTACATGAATTACAAATATCTATACCCTGCTATGGTTTGTCATTTAATGAGTTTGGGATTTTTTCATTATCGTCTAGAAGTCTTATTTTACTTTTCATATTTATATCAAGTCTTATCTAGAACTTACTTTTTGTTATGGTGCAAGAAGAAATCAAATTCATTCCTCCCTATTTTTGAAATTTAACACATTGATACACATGTAATAAGTAAAACATGGTGATGGAAAAGTAGATGCTATAAATATAATTCACACATGCAGGAAGAGGTTATTTTGTTTCTTTCCTATTTTATATAAAGTGGTGAAATCCAGAACACAGTAACTCACTAGTTCTAACAACTGGAGACTTTATGAAGGTAACAAAGCTAGTCACCTGAATCTCTTCTCAAATTCTAAACTGTGAGGATTATGAAGCTCAACTCTCAGAATGTCTATTTGATTCATCACCATTTATTGACCAGAACCATTTTTTTCTTCTCTTGTTTCTTTCTGTTCTCTCCTTTCCTTGTCTTTATCACCTTCCCTCTCTTCATTGGCCAGCATTGCTCCCAGTTTTATAAATTAAGACCTTGTGTCCATATGGATGAGTTAATGGACTATACATTGTTCTACAGCCAGTTTTTCTAAAATTGTGTCAGGATGTTTCCATTTTAATTATTTTAGCTTTAAAATCAATCTTGACATATGGTAATTTGATCTTTCAAATATTTTCCTTTCATTATTTTGGTTACTTTAGATCCTTACATTACCACATAAAAGTTTAAAACAGCTTGTCAATTTTCAAAAACCAAACACTTGGAATTTTTATTATTAGAAATGTATGGACTATGTGTAATTTTGGAGAGAGGTAACATTTACATAATGCTAAATCTTTTTCTCTGAAAGCAATGTATAATTTTGTGCTTATTGAGATCTTTAATATCTTTCAATATTTTATATTGTTCTACCTTGAATATTCATTTATCACTGTTAAATTTATTCCTAGGTACTTAATTTTTGTTTTGATGCAAATATGAATAGTTTTAGGTTAAATTTTGTATTCTCTTTTCTGTCATGTGTGAAAAAAATTGATTTTTTTCAGAAAGCTAACCCCATAATAATTTGTCTTTTGATATTTGTTGATATGCTTTATACCTCCCATTGAGTCAATTTAAGTTGCTCATTTCCTGTGAATTCTACATTTTCTAGATTTAAGGTATGTATAGTAGGTTGTTTATTTATTGTGCTCTTCCAGCCCAGCATGCCACTATTGAATTTCTGTGTGCTTGTTAATCAGTTACTGAAACACGTTTGTTAAAATCTCTCACTATAAAAAGGTCTTTGCTCATTCACCCTTTCGTGGTGCATCATGGGGCTTAATGTATTTTGGAACTGCATTATCAAGTACAACAAATTCAAAATTGGAATCTCCTGGCAAGATTAATTCTTTTATTTTAATGAAATAGCCCTCATAAGTCACAGTAACTTTTTTGGCTTGAATGTCTGTTTTTTTGACACAAACACACACATGCACACACACACACACACACACACACACACACACACACACACCTTATACCACCACTTTTAAAAAATGATTCTTCATGACATGAATTTTTCTTTATTTTGCTTCAGTTTTTTTGTAGTGCTGCATTTCGGTCAGTTTCTTTTAATCAATACAGAACTTAATGCAGTTTTTTTTTTTTTTTTCAACTCATAATCTGAAACACTTTGTTTTGGACTTGTTGGAGGACTTAGATACTATGGTTGTATTTTGATTTTTTTTTTTTTTTAAAGACAAAGTCTTGCTTTGTAGTTCAGGCTGGCCCCGAAATTGCTATGTAGCCCAAGTGAGCCTTGAACTCGGCAATCTTCCACACTTGGCAATGCGGTATGTGGATGTCAGTGTTGGGCTTATTGGCTTGAGTCACTATGCCCAACATTATGGTATGTGGCCAACAGTGTGGTGAGCTCAGGACCTTGCACTTGCCAGGCAGATGCTGGAACCACTGAGCTAAATCCCCGGCCCTGTATTTTGATTTTTAAAGTTACCCTTTTCCTCTTTGTTTTCTTCTTGTTGACCCTTTGTGTATATCCTTTTTTCTACTTTTTGGCATATTTTTTAAGATGAATAACTTTTCAGTTTCTTTTTCTCTGTTTGTTCTTGTGAATTATTTGTTATCCTCTTATAGTCTGAATGATCATCCCAGAGGTTAGAGTCTGTTTTATTTATTTATTTATTTTTGTACCAGGGATTGAACTTGACACCCTGCACTTGTAAGGCAAGTACTGGAAACACTGAGCTAAATCCCTGGCCCCAACAGTGAGCATTCTTGACCGATGAAGCACTAACACATTAGTAGGCTTACTTCCTCCAAGGGGTTTGGGACCACTAATTCCACTGATCTCTCTCCCAAGCTATGTCCCTCACAGATCATTCATGTTTTGCACCACTGTGTTTGAAACCCAGTGGGGCATCAGTGCTGTTACCATCCTGTGTCCCGGGTGTTTTCTGGGTGCAGCCAACCATCTACTCTCTCCCTGCTCGTCAGCGCTTCATGAAGTAGCCCTTTCTTCTTGAATTCCTTTGCTATTTCCAAACTGTTCTGTGTATCCTCTAGTTTCTCTTCAGATCATATAAATCTTCTGCCTTTCATCCAGTGGTTCTGTGTAACATCTCCCTCATTCTGTAGGATACAGACTGTCATTGTTTTCATTTACTCAAAATAGCATTACTGTTTTTTTTTTAAGACAATGGATGTTTTTACTGGATAAACTCAGTCCCGGTCATTTTCTTTCGTAATTGAGAAGATACGGCTCCATTTCCTTTGGGGTCTGTTGCTATATGTTAAGAAGTTTGCTTGTATGTTACTGTCACTCATTTCAAAGGTTTTTTTTCCCATTGAAATTGATTTTTGGTTTTCAGAAAAATTGATCTACATATCTAGATACTGATTTTCTTTGCCTCTGTCCTGTTTGGGGTTAATGGTGCTTCTTGAGTTTTAGTAAATTTCAGTAGTGGAATTTTTTCATTTACTAATCTTTAAATATTACATTTTTCTCCAAGTTCTCTTTGCTGTTTCTGGTGCACCAATTATAAGCATGCCAGTGTTTTTAAAAAGATCTCTTTTATGATATTTTATGTAATCTTGAGCCTTTGTAAAACTATTCTTCAACCTACTGTTATCTACTGACCTCTATTCTCATTCTCTGTAACATGCTATCTCTACTCTTCCAAGGTTCCATATCTATTGGATATTTAATGTTAGTTAAAGTTCAGTTTCAGAACTTCCATGGGAATTTTAAAATTAATTCTTTCAAAAATTCTTTAATTTCATCTGCTTTGTTCAAATTACTAATGAGAGTTAATTCAAAGTCCATCGGCCCCATAGTTCTTTACGTATTAGTTACTGTGCTCTGTTTGTCTTTGTAGTTTTCTTAATGTAACACAATAGATTCAGTCCTGGTTTGTGCAAAGCCAAAAAGCAAAACCTGAAGATAAAAAAAAATCAATGAAAACTTTGTTATTCATAGAAAGTAGAAGGGAAGAAAAATGGTCTTAAATCAGTCTCTGAAAAAACAAAGCAAAGGAATTTTATTGCAGACACATATGCAGGTGAGAGATTTATCATTGTAAGTAAAAAATACTTTCCTGGGTGAGTGATGTTGAAGATCCTGCTTCTTCACACATTGCCTCTTTAAAATGGCAGACAGGAAAGACTTCTTGAAGAAAACCTCTATAGCATGAGAAATGGCAGAAGAAATCAACAAATGGGATCTTGTTCTGTTAAAAAGCTTTTGCACAGCAAAGGAAACCACCAACAGAGCGAAGAGGCAGCTAACAGTATGGGAAAGAATCTTTACCAGCTGTTCCTCAGACAAAGAGCTACTATCTAGAATATATAAAGAGCTTTAAAAAATTAGCCCACCCAAATTTAAAGACCCAATTCAAAAATGGGCATCTGAAATGAACAGATGCTTTTCAGAGGAAGAAGTAAGAGCACTAAAAAGTATATGAAGAAATGCTCAAAATCACTGATTATTTGAGAGATGCAGATGAAAGCAACACTGAGTTTTCACCTCACTCCACAAAGAGAATTGGCTGCTATCTCAGAATTAGCCAGCAGCAAATGTTGGTGAGGCTGCGGAGAAAAGGGAATGCTTCTCCACTGCTGGTGGGAGCGTAGACTCATACAACCTCTGTGGAAATCAATGTGGAGATTCCTCAAAAAGCTAGGATTAGGGGTCCCATTTGACCTGCCACTGCTATGCTAGGTATATACACAAAAGAATTAAAATATTCATATGTACACCCATGTTTATAGAAGTTCAGTTTGTGATTGCTAAATCTTGGAAATAGCCCAAATGTCCATCAACTAGAGACTGGATAAAGAAGATGTGGTTCTTTTATAGAATGGAGTATTACTCTGCCACTAAAAAATGATAGGATTGAGTCATTCATACTCAAATGGATGTACCTTCAGGACGTCCTCATAAGTGAAATAAATAGGTCACAGCTGTGTAAATGTCACATCTTTTCTCTGGTATGAGAAAATGAAGAAGTAAATGAGTTCTAGTATGTATAGTTGATATTGTGAAATAGAAAATATTTAAAAGGAAAGAGGGTGTAGGGGTAAGCAACAAGGGGAAAAACAATGTGATATTAATACAGAAAAAAGGAAACAAAGCTTATGTATATAGGAGTGGGGGTTACAGGGCAGGGGGGAAGGGGAGAAAATGAGAATCAAGTCGTGTCACATTCTGATACAAACTCTCATGTTGAATGTGATGATGATGTGTATTCATAATGTATCAATAAAGATTTGAATTTAAAAAAACACAACCAAACACTAGGACTAGAGGTCCCATTTTACCCTGCTATTTCCTTATGGACTCTATATATGGAATTAAAAACATCATATGGCAGTGTCACAGTTTATAATAGCTAAATCTTGGAAACACCCCAATTCCCACTACCTGGAGACTGGATAAAGAAAATGTGGACTTTTAATAAATGGAGTAATACTTCATCATAAAGAAGATAAATTAGAGACATTTATATCCAAATGAATGCACATTGAGGCCATACACATAACTGAAATAAAGAGGACACAGTTGTGTAAATACTATATCACTTCCCCTGTGTGAGAAACTGAAAATGTAAACAAGACCCCATTGCATAATAGATATTGTGAAATGGGAAAAAAAAATGTTCAAAGGGGAAGGGAAATTGGAGGAGGGAGGAGGGAGGAGCAAAGAAGGAAATGAAGTATTTGAAGGTGAAAAGGAGAAAATGAAAACAAAGTGTATCCAGGGGAGTGGAGAGGGCGAAGGGAGGGGAAGGGAATGGGAAATAAAATAAAATAAAGATATGGCATGTACAGGTGCAAATTCTCAGTGACAAATGTGAAAATAATTATACTTAAAATGTATCAATAAATTCAATTTTTTAAAAACTGGCAGACAGATACACTTATAGGGCAGAGAACTTACCATAGTTACTAGATTACAAGGAGTGATCAAAAATACAGTGAAGATCTCAATTAAAATGTGTTATTACAGAAAAAGACATTCTGCCCTCCCTCTCCATATATAACAATTCACTTCCAAATGTACCATTATCTCATTCTTCCCCCTTTCTGGGGGCACTTCTAGAAGTCTTCTTTTGTGTCTTTGCAAGGTGTGATCAAAATTATGGTGAACACCACTGTTGAGGGCTATCCAACAGTGGGGAGGCAGGCTCAGAAAATTGCCTTGTTCACCAAAGCCCTCACCCTGTGATTTTTGACTCTTTCTTATAATCAAAATGACTAAAAAGATTCATGTTTTGAATTGACTCAGCATATTGAGGCAGCCACGACAGTATGGCAGACGATATTCAGGAAAGAAGACTTCCTTCTTCAGAGGAACCGTTTCAGAATGTGGCGAGGATGACGGTGTGCATGTGTTTGGAATGAAAGAAAGTGTCTGAAGTGGGGCTAATGCCAACGTGTTTTTCAGAGACCAAAATGAAAGCTTGAGATCGTCATAGAGGCATCATCTCGGTGGTGATTGTTGGACTCTTATTGCACGTCTTAAGCCAGTACCTTCTCCTCCTAGGTGTTCTAGTCACCCCTTCTGGCTTCCTTCCCTCACCTTTCCATGACAACTTGCAAATCCACAAATCAGCAGTACTTTGAATAAAAAAGCACACTGAACATCACTTTCACCTTTCCGTACTTCCCTTCTCCTGAAGGTTTTATTTCTTAAATTCTTACTTCCTTAGCACTTTTTTTGAGCCTTTGAACAAACAGATTTTCCCCCCTCCTTAACATTTTTAGCTACTCTTGGCAGGAGAGTTTGTCTGCAAAAATATTTCCTACAATTACTAAAATTATTTGACATCCCACTGGCATGCATTTATTTTTTTGAAGCTTATAAAACTTTTATTCATGTGACAGAAAGAACTGCTGGAATTGATGCCTTTCTTGTTATAAGTCCTTCCTTTCAAACTAAAGAAAATCACAGCCAGAAACACTTGTAGCGATGTTTTGAATGCGAAATGTGAGGCCTACCTGAAAAGAAGTGTCCTAAATTTCAGCATTCAAACACTGTATAGTAGACCAGAGATCACTGGGAATCACAATAAGTATAATTCTATTTTAGGGTTCTGAAAGTAGAGAGGCTAAAACTAATACTAATGTGGTCCCTTCAGAATTTAAAACCAAAAAATTTGGGGGCTGGGGTTTTAGCTCAATGGTTCCGGTGCCTGTCTTGCAAGTGCAAGGGCCCAGGTTTGATTCCCCGGTAACCACATAACAATACTGGGTGTGGAGACCCACACCCAGCAGCAACCAGTACCACATACCACAGTGCCGGGCATGGTGGCTCACGCCTGTAATCCCAGCACTCGGGAGGCAGAGGCAGGAGGATTGCTGTGATGTGAGTTGGAGGCTGAGCTCAGGGCCATCCTGAACTACAAAGTGAGACCCTGTCTCAAAAAAAAAAAAAATTTTTTTATTAGTCCACATTTGCAATACGTAACTATTATATTCATTATGGGAGTTGGTGCACATACATAACACAATTGGATTCTTTTTAAGTCCTCTTTCCCTTCTTTCTTCCACACTCCCTCTGGCTCTCTTTCTTTTGGAAAGGCCAGATAGAGTCTGGTGTAGATGTGTCCAAAGAGAGTTTTCAAATGCAGCTACATCTAAAATGTTGATATCTAATAAGTTAGAATTTATAACTAACAAGTTCCCAAGCAATACTAAGTGATTTACAAGATAATTATAACATTTATAAAATATTAATTTACAGTATTGCCCTAAAATGGTAAGTAAGTAAGAGCAGTTTGAGGATTTTCTTTTCCTATCAATATTTAGGCCTTTATGACTACATGTACAGCTCTTTTTTAAAGAGATCATGATGAATGCAAAAGTAGAGTTGTGGACAAATGAATTCTCCTTTTTCTACCAGCCAGTACACTCTGGTGCTTAATTAATTCTAATTAAGAAAGATGATCAGTTATCATATCATGTTTCAGTCAGTGTTACATATGAGTAAAGTTCAAGCTGGCCTTGGTGGTGCATGCCTATAATCACAACACACTAGTGGGCTGAGGCAGAAGGTTTAGAAGTTCCAGCCCAGCCAGGGTGAGCATTTCAGGGATGTAGCAAGACCCTGTTTCAAAATTTTTGAATAAGTGTGTGCTTGGGGTGAGGATGTATCTCAGTGCCAAGATGCCGTCTTCAATTTCAAGTAATACAAACATAAAAGATAATCACCAAAATTATAAGAAGAGAAACTCCAGGTCATCAGTGCAGTATCAAATAATTTGGGAAATAATACCCAAGTATATAATTTAGCTCCCATTTAAAAATAATATCACTACCCCTCCCCCATTTTCTACAATGTTAAGATCAAATATTTGACTCATCAAGATGGCAAAAGCTTTATAAATATTTCGTGACAGTTGGCCTTGCTGTCATTTTGCAACCTAGTTTTCAAGAGGTTGGTCTCTCAGGGTGAGTGTGCTGTGGTGGTTTTGAGGTTTTACAATCGGGTGGTGCTTGGAGGAACTCGGAGCGTGTCAGCTTCCTTCGGTCCGCCGAGCCCTCCTGAGTTTTGATGAACCCGCGCAGAGCAACCTAGTGTCACAGCATTCCTGAGGTGCCAAAGGATCCTCTTGGAAGTAACCCAGCCTTGACCTCACCCTGAGAAATCCAGCTGTTCAAGGTGAGTGTGAAAGAAGGGACAGGTAAATGGCTCTAATGCAGCGTTCGGGCACTTTGAATTAGTCAGCAGCCTCAAGTTTCAGCATCTTCAGATTCCTTTGCTATAAAAAGCACAATTGTTTACTGTGACCACAGCTCTTGCACCATAAAATAGAGTTGTTCTCCTCTTCCTGAAGGTGTGCTTAGAAATATCTGAGGAAGTATATTCAAAATAGCGTAGGAAATAATGGTTATTATAATTCTTTCCATTTCATTTTTAAAGTACCACATGACAGGAAATGCTTTTCCAAATTCGCATAAAAATTAACAACAGTGTTTATGCAAAACCTTTTACTTTAAGTGAAATTTCTCCTATGGTATTATTTATTTATAGGAATCTGTGTGCTCAAAATATATGGGATGAAATAAAATGCAAAATTTAAAAAGTGAGTCAGTAACCATATAACATGAATTTAAGAACTTATTTCTTTATAAATGATTTTTGATAAGTCACTGAATTCACTGAACTTCGACTTCCTATACAACTGTGTAACTATTTATCTGAAATATAATTTATCTATTGAGAATCCTTGTTATATCACTCTTTGTTTTCATTGTATTGAGTTTAAACCAATCAATCAATTCGCCCATCTGTCAGTCAACCAGCAGAAGTTATGGAAAGATCCACGGATGAGGAATTAGGTAGTTTGATGCTAGTTCTCTTCTAGTAACTGCACAAACCATTTGGGTGCTATTAACTAAGAACCGTAGGACAAAAGTTCAGCAGAAGGGCTAGAGGGCAAATATCTCAGGCACTGCAGGGTAAGGTATAAACCTAAAGATGACACATAGATACTTCTATGGCCATTTAAAATATATAAAACCCATTCTTAGGTCACAGACTAACCCAAAATAAGAAGAGAACCTGATTCAGTTTAGGGGCCATTATTTTCCAACTGTTCTATGGAACAATTTAAATAACTAAAAAATCTAAGATAGAATGGGTCCACTGCTCACCATGAGTACTCTGTGTCAGAATGTGTAAATATGTTTGTTTTTTAAATGAAGGAAAGTTACACAGATTTCCAAAGTGTTGCCAAATCTAATCATGGTGAAATACACAGGATTAGCTGATTTCTAAAACATACCTATGAAATGTTTGTTGATGTCTGCTATGTAAATCTTCTGTGCTAGAACTATAAGGAATGTGCATGTCATAATTAAAATAATGTATCAAAACATTTTTTTAAATGTTAGAACATATGCAAATCAGTGATGACTTTCAAAAAACCTTGATGACTAACTTCATCGGTCAAATATTTCAAAAATATTATTTTGTAAATTGTTTACAAAGCTAGTTCATAAATTATACCACATTACTTGCCAGATTTTTCTCATTTTTATTGGAACATTTTATATACATGTTATGATCATATTCAACATTGAGGCTTTGTACCAGTACATTACACATCTTGATTCTCATTTTTTCCAATTCCCTTGCCCTTCTTATAGTTTCTTGCCCCCTATATAAATAAATTTTGTTTCCTTTTTTTAACCATAAAATTTTTTCTTTCCTTATTTGCCTACTTTTATCCTCCTCTTCACTTTTCCTTTTTAACACTTCCTTCCTATTTCACAATACCTGTCATACATTTTGGAACTCATTTGCACCTTCAGTTTTTCATATCAGAAAAATGATATGGTATTTATACATCTGTGTCTGATTTATTTCACTTATGCATACATCCTTAAGATATATCCATTTGAATATAAAGGACTCAAATTTATAATTCTTTATGGCTGAGTATTATTCCATTTTATATTAAAAAACACATTTTCTTTATCCAATTTTGCCAGATTTTCTTATTCCACCTTATTTTGGAAGTCAGTAGTATTTTTCATGAAATCAATATTCAGCAATATAAAAGCAGTCTCTTTCATACCATAACTTTTGCTTAAGGGCAGTAAGTACTTAGTATCTTTTATATATGACATTCACATACATATATATATATATATATATATATATTCATTTACACACACACACCACATATATATTTACTCCACCACACAATAGATATATTTATATATTTAAATATAATTTATATTTTATATATTTATATATAAATATATAATATAAAATATATAAAAATAGAAATATATAAAATATAAAGTATATAATACAAATATATATCATATAAATGTATATGTATATGTATATATAAATATAGAAAATATATATAAATATATATTTATATATAAATATAATATAAATATATATAAATGTATATATAAATATATTTACTACACCACATAAATATATTTACATATATTGATATATATATGTGTGTGTGAATGAATGAAAAGATAAAGACATCAGCGCTAGGGTTATATAGTATAGATACTGAAAGCTTAGAACCCTAAATGTTCCCAAGATTATAATCGCTAAGTCCAAAGATTGTTTCTCCTTTCAAATTTGGATATAACATAAATTTCAAAATACTTGGTTAAAGGAAGATTGTAGGTCTTGGGGATTTTTGTTGAATCTGACTCATATGTGAGAGGTGTCTTACGAAGTTGCTGGCAATGTCCTTTCTCATTCAAGGGGCAGTCCCATTACAAGACAGAAAGAAAATCTATAGTAGCTATCTTATGGCTCCGTCACTTTTGGGGGAGTGTGTACACATTAAGATGTAAAAACTAGAAAATGTTAACAGAAATCTTGCACGGTTCTGCGCATGTCTGGAGTTACGCCTGTAACCTTCTTACTCAAGAGTTCTGGTTACCTCTCTGCCTCCCAGCCCCCACAAGCCGCTGACCCAGAAGCTACTGAGGAAATAATAGTATGACATTTACCTTGAGATGGAACTAGCCTGACAGCTTGTGGAGTATCCCGTGTTGAATAACACCCTTCGCCCACAGGGTTGGTGGTGATAGGATCCCGGAAACTCCCCTGGCAGTGGGTTCTACACATCCAGGATGAGTGGCTGGCGCCTGTTTCACTCTGACTCCTGTCCTGAGTGTTGTCCCCCTCCTAGTGATGTCTGCATCTCTGCTAAACTTTAATCCAGATGGCGGCCCGTTCCCCATCAGTTCCCTCTGCGACACAACTAACTGAAGTCTGTGACAATTTGGGTTTTTTTGCACATTTCTTAAAGGACCGTCCTGTTAATCTTTTAGGTTTTGGAAGCCACACAATCTTTGTGGCAACTAGTCAGCTTCATAGTTGTAGGGAAAGAGGCCCTGACAATCAAACACTGAGAGGCGGCGTTAGGTCAAGTGGCCTCTGGGCTGCAGCCTGCTGGACCCCGTTATATGTCGAGGCTGGAAGACAACTGAAAAAGATGACAGTGGAGGGCCGGGGATTTAGCTCAGTGGTCCTGGTGCCTGTCTTGCAAGCGCAAGGGCCCGGGTTCGATTCCCTGGTAACCACATACCATACTGGGTGTGGAGACTCACGCCCAGCAGCAACCAGTACCACATACCACAGTGCCGGGCGTGGTGGCTCACGCCTGTCATCCCAGCACTCGGGAGGCAGAGGCAGGAGGATTGCTGTGATGTGAGTTTGAGGCTGAGATCAGGGCCAGCCTGAACCACAAAGTGAGACCTTGTCTCAAAAAAAATAAATAAATAAAAATGACAGTGGGGCAGAGAGGACATAAAACTCAGCGTCAGTGCTTCTTCTTCCTGAGGGTCCTGCTTCTATGGTATAGAAGCCGTGCTGCTGAGACCCACTCAGATTCCCGGCAGGAGTGCCTTCTCTTGGCTTTTACTTCCAAGATTTAGGGCTTATCCCACCACCATCTCTGTGAAGACTCAGCCAGAGGATATCAAAATCAGATTCAATTCACTGTCACCTCTGACAAGAAGGCCCATTATATAGAAAGACATTCTCTCTAGGTCTGAAGAAGCTCCAGAATTACAAATGGCACTCATCATTCCATCAGTAAAGGCTAACCAAAATAACCTTTCTTCTCTAAAGACAAGGTCTAGCCTTTCTTCTGTGCCCTTTTTATTATTTTTGTGATCAAAAATATAGTGCAGGTTTAAATTTATTACAGTAAAAGGCCCATTGCCATCAATCTCCCTCAAAATATTTCCCTTTGCTTCAAACACACTTATTTTTTCTTTTGAAAAAATTTATTGGTACATTTTAGGTAGAATTTATGATCACATTCATCAGTGAGAACTTGTACCTGTACATGATATATCTTTTATTTTTTTAATAAAATGTTTATGGGTACATTACATATATACATCATGATTGTACTCAACAATGAGAATTTATACCAATATATGACACAAATTAATTCTCATTTTTTCCCGTAGCCCTACCCTTTCTGAAGCAATTCTAGAATGCCTTTTTCATGAGTGTCTATAGGCGTTCTAATTGAAAGTCCAGTGAAGACCACTGCTGAGTCCCGACTAACAGTCAGGCAGCCTCCTAAAAACACTCTGCCAGGTCCACATCCACCTTATTCCCTGGACCTGGCTCTGTACAACTCTGGATCTTCCTCAGAGTCAAAGTAACATGAAAGGTACATATCTTGAATTCCTTCAAGATATCAAAGCAGCCACAACTGTGCAGTGAAAGACACTCACAAAAAAGGACTTCGGAGACTGTTTCAGAAAGAGGCAAGAACAATGAGATGAGTGTGTTCCAAACGAAGGAGGAAAATTTGAAGGGGTTCATGGTGATGTGCCCCTTAGAGTAATGACTTCCAAAGATGTGAACAGCATGAATTTTGATCGTGCTTTGTACATAAGATTTACTAATTCAGACATTTTTACATCAAGTTCAAAATGACTTAAAAACAGTCATTTTGTTTTGGAACTACTGTCATCCTCCATCCAGGATACTTTTCCCATCCTATCATGAAACTTAATGTTTTAAGCCACCACTTCTGGTTTCTTATTCCTCCGGTCCCTGGAATTCTCTGTTCTATTTTCAGTCCCTGTGAACTTGACTCCCTTAGGATCTCTTTATATAATTCTTGTAATATTTGTGCTTTTGTACAAAGACAAATTCTTGCTTGTCGTTTGGAATCACATAAAAAAATAATGACCCCTACTGCCTATCTTCCGGCCATGTGTGGTTTGGAAGAATCGAAATCTAGTCCACACCAGTGGACACTTTTTATGTTTTATCTCTCATGCTTCTCCAACCTGCTGCTCTGCAGGCAGACACTGGAGTTCTGTCCCTCAAAGTCTCACGATGGAAGCCTGCAGTGCAGCCATCTCCTTTGCCTGCGTAGGCGGCAAATCAGCAGAGCCAGCACAAAGATAGATCTGATATGACTGTTCTCATCTTGTGTCATTCAACACAGTGGCGCTCTCACAACACTTCTCCAAGGCCTTGTATCAGAGATGATTCTCTTGCAGATCTAGTTATCTTTAGTTGTCATCTCCTTGTTGTCTCAGGGTAGTGGCCACAAGCCCGAGTACAGTCTTTATTCTATGTAGGGACCCAGTGTAGAGATTTAGACTTGAGATGCAAATTTTAAATAGTTAAAATAATTGTCACATTTATTTGAGAAGCTTTCACTTTTCCTCTCCTCAGATTCGTAGTCCATGGATACACAATCTATCCTATCAGGACAAGTAGTGGAATTGGCCTACTTAAAAATCTCTTTTTATAAATTTTTTTTTTCCAGGACTGGGGATTGAACTCTGGACTTCACACAGAGCTAAATCCCTGGCTTTCACAAAGCAAATCTGACATAAATACATTTAATTTCTTTTGTGATTTCAGGAAATCTGGAATTTCAGATTTTTAATAATAAAATGGATTATTATGTCTACTTATTTTTTTGAGACAAAGTCTCACTTTTATAGTTCATGCTGGCCCTGAGCTCAACCTTGAATTCAGCAATCCTCCTGCCTCTGCCTCCCGAGTGCTGGGATTACAAGCATGAGCCACCATGCCCGGCACTGTGGTAAGTGGTACTGATTGCTGGTGAGCGTGAGTCTCCACACCCATTACTGCTGTATGTGGTTACAGGGGATTGAATCTGGGCCCTTGGGCTTGTAAGACAGTTGCTGGAACCACTGAGCTAAATCCTTGGCCCCGTGTCTAATTAATTTTTAAGGTGAAGTTATATAGAGAAATATTTAAAGAGATAAATAAATATATAGAAGATTTTGCAATCCATATATTCCAAGAGACTAGTCATGTTGGAAAGACACAATATTTATAAATATAAGACAAATGTATAGATCATGCATCATTATGAAAATGGTACTTTGCTAAATGTTTTATTTTTAAATAAGAGGTAGGTATTATCATTGTTATTTTACTTCCTCCCCCCCCTGAAAATTTAATTAATTGAAATTTTATGTTTAGTGTTAAATTTTCTTCATGGGACAAGGTCGTAAGACAAACCCCTTCATATCTTTGCCAGTGGCAAAGACATTTATAAAAAAAAAATAGTGTTCAGATAATCTTTGTCAGACTAATGTTTATTAGTATAACTTTATGAGAGTAAATATGAAGAAAATCTAGTAAATAACATTAGTCAAGGGCCGGGGAGTTAGCTCAGTGGTTCCGGCGCCTGTCTTGCAAGCGCAAGGACCCGGATTCGATTCCCCGGTAACCACATAACAATACTGGGTGTGGAGACTCACACCCAGCAGCAACCAGTACCACATACCACAGTGCCGGGCGTGGTGGCTCACGCCTGTAATCCCAGCACTCGGGAGGCAGAGGCAGGAGGATTGTGATGTGAGTTGGAGGCTGAGGTCAGGGCCAGCCTGAACCACAAAGCGAGACCCTGTCTCAAAAAACCTAAAAAAAAAAAATTAACATTAGTCAAGAGCCTGAGTTGGTAGCTAGCTTTGTAGCTAGATTTTTAGAATAGGCCTTAACACCAGTAAGATTTCTGAAAACTGAAAATTTAAAAGCTTTTATCAAGAATGCAAATTGCTTTCCGGAAGGACAAGTTAGTTCCATTATCACAGGAAAGCTCTCGTTCCTCGCCAGGTTTGACACCCGATTTCTTTCATACTGCAAATGAGGAGATGAAAAGCACAAGGTCCCTGGCTAGCATTAAACATCAAGACAGTGAAATTTGAGGCCCCAGTTACCAGGCATGAGTCGCCAAGGACAGACCTTGAGTGCTGTGGGGGAGGAGTCAGTAAAAATGGGGGTGGCATGGGGGGGAAGACAGATTCACCAGAAGGCTAAGACTGAATCTTGATATGTCGATAAAATGTGGATAGACCACAAGGAAGCTGACATACAGCATCTCACATAGTCGTGTTACCAAGTTAGCAGGAGAGCTTCTTGGTCCTGTGTTCTTATTGAAAAGAATTCAGTCAAGGCATAGAAAAGCAGCATGAAAAAAAAAAAGCGAAGGGTATATTGCAAAGAAAAAACAGTACAAAGCAAGAGGGACGGCAGAAAAAATCCCAGGTGGAAGTTGCACAGAATGGCAGCTGGATTTCTTTTTATACATATGACAGGGAGTCTCAGGGCTTAGGGAACCACAGTAGTTATCACTGATTGGTTTCTATGGTGATGAGGCTGATGGATATTCCTCTTAGAAGTCACCTTGGGACGTGTGCATCTTACTTCTTGTTGTAAGATGTTCTTTTTGTTTTCTGCAGATAGTACTTTCCCTGAGGTGTACTATTGTCTCTGAGGATTTAATCATAAAATATCTTCAAAAGAAACTTGAGGGAAACATTTTAAAATCTAAATCAGGTCTTAGTTTAGTTTGGGGACTGTGGATAGATCTTGAAATGTATTTGGTCTTACTCTTGTTGTTAATTGAGCCATTGGCTGTAGCAACCATGCTGTGCTAAAGGTGTGGCTGCCTGTTTGGAAGAAGAAATAAGCCCTAAGTTTTGGCTGAACCTTCAGTGCAGCTCTGAACACTGACCTTCAGAGTTCATTAAGTTGTGTAGGGACCATTTTGGTGTGAGATTGATTGGAAAATTATAAATATACACACAGACGTCTTTGAGTATAACTGGCAGTGCATGCTCTTTAGATTCTTTAGTGTAACTATCCACTTAACAGGTAGACAATGAAGGTCCAGGTAAGTTTGTATCAGAACCACCTGAACCACGTGCTATCAGCACCCAGTTCCAGGACTTGGAAGATCCTGACCCAGCGGACTGCGCTGAGCCTGTGGGCTTCCATGGTTTGTCCACTCTCCTTGGGGAATCCTGAAGGCTACTGGGTGGATGGATGGTTCTTTCTTTGTCTCTTTCTTGCTCTTATGTATTAAGTGCTAATAGAAGGCATCTAACTAGCAAATCTCGGAAGGTTTATGTGTAAAAGGAAGAGGTATGGAGACGTTCCTCTAATGGAATGGAGGAATAGAGACATAGTCATCCGAAATATCCATACAGATAACCTTTGCATCCTGGTCCCAGGACCCATGCACATGTACGTTTCAGGGGAAATTGGGCCAGTCAGCGTATATTGCTTCTGTTTTCTTCAGAAGAAGACAGAGGTGATTCTTTCTGCAATTGTTTACTTCCAAGAAACAGTTCTACCTGTTCAGTCCCAGATATGTGGCCATTGGGAACTCCATCAAGCCTCTGCCTCTTTGTGAGGAACAGT
Organism: Petromus typicus; assembly: GCA_004026965.1. Classification (NCBI taxonomy): domain Eukaryota; kingdom Metazoa; phylum Chordata; class Mammalia; order Rodentia; family Petromuridae; genus Petromus; species Petromus typicus. Next base: position 46,609 of record PVIR01006550.1, read on the forward strand.
GATCATGATACCTAACTTATGAGAATTTTGATAATCAAAAGGAATAAGGACTAAAAAAGAATGGGTTAGGACTGTTAAATATCTTACAGTAGAATGTTATCTTTGTTTTGTGAAGAGCATACAGGATATACTCTTTAGTAAATATTTTTTAAAAACATACAGATATCTTAGGCCTAGGATTTAGCTCAGTGGTTTCAGCATCTTCCTGGCAGGCACATGGTCCAGAGTTTGATCCCTTGTAACTACATACCACAGTGCTGGGCATGGTGGCTCATGCCCTTAATACCAGCACTTGGGAGGCAGAAGCAGGAGGATTGACATGAGTTTGAGACTAGCCTGAGCTACATAGTGAGTTCAGGGTTAGTCTGAACTACAAAGTGAGACCCTATCTCAAAGAAAGCCCCAACCCCCCCAAAAGTGTGCAGGTATCTTGTTATTGTAGCTAAAGCAATTCTTAATTATATTTATATGACATTTTAATAATTTTTCTATGCTTACATGTAGTTATTTAGCAAATTGTTTTTGTTCAAAGTGTGATTTTTTTTTCTCTTCTCAATCTTTTGCAATGAAAAAAAGAGAAAAAAGAAGAAAAGTGGGTTTCTTCTAATGAACTGAACAGGCATAGAATAGTTACACATAGAACTGTGTAACTTAATATGTGGACGCTTGATCATTTGTTTTATTATGTGATTTATATAATGGCAAGGAATATTAATGTTATTTTGATTTAACCTAGTGTGAGTTCACATGCTTGTGTTGTCTGGGTATGTGTGGTTATAATTCTGTGTGAGAGATAATTTGTCAGTTTTTACAGCTTCTAAAATGTCAGTGGATAAACTTAAGCCTCTAAATAAATAAGGAAATGCATTTATTATCGTTGAGGAAAGAAAAAAGGAATGTGATATGAAAAATGCCTCAGATGCAGTATTAGTCAATAGTGAGTACTTTTCTTCCCTTCTACTGCTATTGTACTGTTATTATTTATCACTCATAAATACAATCAAAGCAGAACCATCAATGTTTCACTCGTCCACCCATCAGTAACAGTCATTAGAAAACATCAGTCTTTGCACAGGTAGGTTGATTACTTATTGCAGGGAGGGAGGACTCACACCTTAGGGAACCATGGGTGTCTCGGTTAGAGGGTGCTCCAGATAATCTACCGCAGGACTGGGGGTTTGGTTGGTGACTAAGTAGGTGTTCAAGCGGTCAGAGTGCAGAGACACTTTTATGATGAAGAAATAACAGTCACCATTTTAAACCAACAGTGGGGGAATTTGGTATCTAGTGGATGCCCCAGCAATCTTGTTTTTGTCTACCGTCAGACAAGATTGTGCAATGGCTTTGTTTGATCTGATGTTTTCATGGCTTTAAAGTAATCTTACCTGAGCCTTTTGCCTCTTCTTATCACACCTGGACTGAAGCAGATGTAGCTCAAAAATAGACATTCATTTAAATTTCTTGAGAGATTAAACATTTATTGGTACTTGCTGTGCCCAACAAGCTAAGCTTTTATTTTCCCAACAATCTTACAGGGATACAATCTGAGTGAAGAAGGATTTGAAGGCAGATGTACTTGATTTTCCATGACAAAAGCTTCTACATGGCTCCCATATCTCACTGGAAACTGATTATCTTCTACTTTATTTATAGCTGAAAAAACACTTTGATCTAAAATGAAGGATTGATTTTTTGAGTGAAGAATCAGAAAGAAAACATTTTTGTCTTTGTGGACTTTCGTCTTTTTGTCTACCATTCCTTTCTTCTATGTGCGTTTCTCTATGTCTCTTTCTTTCTCTCAGTTTCTAGAATACTTTCTTCCCTTCCATATCTATACTCCATGTATACATAATTTGTCCTACACAATTGCCAGAAAGCAGCCATAGATCAAATGGATGGGACCATATCGCTATAAAATTTTATTGTAAAATCAGGTAACAGATAGGATTTGGCCCTTGCAGTTTACTATGCAAACTCTTGATCTAGATTTTAAGTAACCAGAAATCTCAAATCAGTATGGATTTAAAAAATATTATAGTTATTCAAAGATGGTTTGTATAATTAAAGATATGTATGTATGAAAAATCAGAGTGCAGAAATGTAAATTTTATAGGTTTTTATTTGCTCATAGACCTTTTCATAAACTGCTATTTTCAAGTTTGACGGTAGACCAGGTTGGTCTCTCAAAGCCATTTGCTTCTGCAATCCTTCCCAGTGACAGCTGAGCAGAAGAAGCCAAAAGCTCAGTCTAGTGGTTTTCTGTTTTAGTCACTGTGATTGTTTTCTTTCATTAGTCTTTAAAGGATCCGTGGTGTCATCTAAACTCTAAGCCATGAGAGGCTGAGTGACTTCTCTTCAGTTACCTAAATATTGGAAGTTAAGCCCCAGTTCTTTCCACTACACCCTATGCCTCAATTTTAATGAATGATTGAATTGATGGATGATTCAGGGCATGAGATCCTTGGGAAGGTCATCAAAATCATATGGCATGAGCAGAATATATTTAGTGCAGAATACACTTAGTACATTTTGTTCTGTCTCGACTTTTTGAAAAATTAAGATGAGTGAGTCAGTTGGAACTCAGTGCCAGAGGACCAGAGGAATAATGCATATCCAGACTCACAACTCCTTTCTTTTTTTGTTTTTTGAGACATGGTCTCCCTTTTGTGGTTTAGACCTGACCCTGAGCTCAACCTCAAACTCATAGCAATCCTCTTGCCTCTGCCTTCGAGTGCTGGGATTACAGGTGTGAGCCACCGCACCCAGCACTGTGGTATGTGGTGCTGATTGCCAGTGGATGTGAATCACCATGCCCAGTATAGTATGTGGTTGCTGGGAAATTGAACCCGGGCCCTTGTGCTTGCAAGACAGGTGCCGGAACCACTGAGCTAATTCCGCTGCCCCAGAACTCTCTTCTTACAGATTCCTCTTTTACAAGGACAGCGTAATGTTCTGACTGAAGACAGGCAGCCTTTCATGTGGCCTGAGAGTGGAAAGAAGAGGGGAGGGGTATCAGAGGTTCACTCTGACCATATACACTGCCATTACTCAGTCAAGAAGAATTTTCACTTAGAATCTGTTAACCTTCAGGTGGAAAACAGATAACCAGCCTAGCTGGGTATCCGGGACCTCGGCATCTTTACAATTTATAGTTGAACATTGCATGAGGTATTTTTGAACAATTTAATTGAAACAACTTTCCAGTCTTATAATTTATGCACTAACTTTTAGCATAAACTCACCTCCCACATTTCTCCATGGATCAATACAGCAGCCTCTCCAACAACCCCACAGGTGTGTTACGTATAGAATGTGGGATTGGAAACCACATCATCAGATCTTCCAGGCTTTAATGTACCTTTGGGCAGCATCGCTCTTTCCTCTTAGAGGAATCCTGCCTGTGCTTTTTCCTATCACCAAGCTTAGCTTAGAACTCATCTCCCCTGGGAAATCTCATTTTAATCTCAGTCTATGTATTTCATTTTTTTTCCAGCTCTTTAGGATATGTGTCTTTGCCTTATGATGCAAAGCAAACCTAGACTCCATGATGCATAGAACACGGGGCACTGCGGTAGAGAATCCACTCCTAGGAGTCTCGTTTGCACACTTTGTCATAATAAATATCATGATATATTACGAGCTAGCAAGGAGAAGCTTGGCTTACAAGTGCTGCAAATGGAATACGGAAGAAGAGAATTTATGAATATTTTTCATATGTTGGGAGAGGGATGGAGGAGAAACTTACAACGTGACCCAAGGGGAGAGCTTTGAGAAGCACCTCATACTTCAGCTGAGCTCTGTTCCATTTATTTCACTCCCTACCTACAGTTGGGAGACTTAGAAGAGGAAAATAAAGCACTTCCTGTGAAATGTGAATTTCAGATAAATATTAAATAGTTTTTTAAAGAATAAGTGCATTCCAAATGTAGCCACCTATATGCCTTTAGACAAATTATTTAACCTGGAGGCAGTAATTCATATTGTAGAGTTGTCATAATGATGAAAATGTAAATAAATCTTCCAGGTTAGGGCCCGGACTGGGTAAATGCTCAGGGAACATTAGTCAAATGTTCATTGTTTTCCTAAATTTCTTTCAATTATTCCCCTGGCCTTTCTGAGAAGAATTTTCTATAAATCCCATCTCCTTCACAACCATCTTTACCTGGTCCTGTGACAACAATTGCCCTCTGTTCTTTGAAGTCTGTATGGAAAGGACAGTAGAGATATACCAATTTCTTTCCTTATTCTGTCATTTTTGGTTGTTTTTAGTATTTTCCAGGTATAATTCTTTTTGGCCAGGTATAACTTTTAATGTATCTTTTCCTTTTCAAGTTTCTAGATCTTTGTACTTTAAAGCATTTTTAAATAACGAACTTCTCATTGGGTTTTGAATATGAAGTTAAGTACTCTTAAAAAAACCCTAAAATATAGCTCACCAATTATTTCTGAATAAAATGTGAATTCATTTCTTCCTTTTAAGTTTTGCTTTCAGCATACTTTTTTTTTTTTTTTTTTTTTTTTGAGATAGGGTCTCACTTTTTGTAGTTCAGGCCAATACTGAGCTCAGGCTTGAACTCACTGCAGTCCTCCTGCCTCTGCTTCCTAAGTGCTGGGGTTACAGGTGAGAGTCACCATGTCCAGCACGGGGGTATGTAGTTCTGATTGTTGGTGGTTGTGAGTCTCCACACCCAGCATTGTTGTATGTGGTTACCAGGGATCGAACCCAGGCCCTTGCACTTTCAAGGCAGGCAGCAGAACCAATGAGCTAAATCCCCAGCCTTCTGCATACATTTTTGTAGGTTTGATTTTCTCCATTTTCTTCCTGTTTCTTTTCTTCCTTCTTCCTTTCTTCTTTCCTTCATTTGCTTTTGTTCTGAGTTAACTCACTTCCTCGCTCCTTCCTTGTTTGCCCTCACTTGATGAGAAGAAGAAATATGCTTTATTTTTATTCCTTTAGTTCTCTGAAATAAATATGAATTTCCATATTAAAAGATCTTGAAATTGAACAGCCTGTCTTTCTGAATGATGTATGGATCTTAGGACACACTGATAAAGACAGAACAAAACAAAAACCTTCCTCTCATGGTACATGACATAACTGTCCAGTGTTTTAGTACCGTCTTGTATTTTAGCCCTCTAAGTGAGATGTTATTGCTGTTGATTTATATAAAACCTATTTAGATTTACCCACATACTTTGAGTACTATTTTTTTCTTTATAATTTATTGTATAATTTTTCCTTGTATCTTAAATGTTTTGGTTTATATTCCTTCAGTAAAGGCAGAGTAGTATTCTCCTTCGGGTTTTGTTTGCTTAACAGTCTTTGCCCACATTCTTTGGAGGCAATCCTGTTGGACATCCATGCTAGGTGGCCAGTTCTTATTCCTCATTGTCACTATCGTCTCCTGGTCTCCACACCGCTTGTAAGAAGCCACTTCTGTCTGCCTACGGTTTTCTCTGTAGGGATCTCTACCAAGCTGCGTTTTTGCTCAGTATTTCTTCTTCTCTGGGAGTCTGCAGTTTCACTGCTGTGTCCGGGTACAAACTCTCTCTATCCAATCTGCTTTCTGCATTTGTGACCTCACTGAATCTGATGATTGATGCTTTTCATCAAAGCAGGAAAATTCTCAGCCATCATTTCTCAAAAAAAAAAAAAAAAGTTCCCATTTTTCTCTATCTCTATCATTTATTCTAGTGAATGTAACCTCCACCTGGCTTTCCTTTTATCATTTCCATTTTCTTGACAGGAACATAGCACTATTGTTAAGAAGTAAAACTGAAGCCCAACTCTGGGCGGCAAGATTGTTTCCAGCTCTTTGGAGCTGTATGACTTTGAGCAAGTTACTTAATCTCTCTGTGCCTATGCCTCTTTTTAATAAAATGGCAGAACACAGCACGGGTACAGTGCCAAGAAACTTGTGCTGTATAATTGCTCCTCTTTTTCTTCCTGGCTTGGTTTTTAAGCAATCCTTTCATCTCTATTGTCCAGTCCACCAATTTGTATTTTCTATGTCTATTAGGTCCTTTGAGGTTCTAGTTCTATTGATGTTTTTTAATTTCAAAAGTACAATCTTCCCCTAAGTAACTTTTTTGGTAGTTCTTCAAAATGCCTGGCTGTTTAAAAAATACCTTTATATTAACTATAGCTCTTATTTCTTTACATATTCACATTTGCATTGATATTTTCTTTTATCGAGTACCTTCTGTAGATATCCAGAGACTCTAGGCCATGTCAGACAAAGTAAGTTTTCAACATGGAACTGTAGGGACCTTATGATAATGAGACTTTTCTCTAAATAGTAAAGGGCTGGACTACAGTTCTAAATTGTTTGAGGAGAATTTATTTCCCTTTCACCAGAAGCCAAAACAAATACCAGACACTTTCTTTGTCTGGGGTGGGATTTCTCCAAGTTCTTCTTTGTGCTGGCTTTGTGTGGCTGAGTCTGATCCGACCACACCTGTGTGGGACATGACTTGGTATGCTGTTAACAATGCAAGATCTCTAGCATTGATAAATAGCCACCGGGCAGCCATTGCTGAGAGTATTCCTTTTCCAGCTTATCTTTCTGTATTTATGCTTTATATAATTATGTTTTTCTTGTAAGCTTTGAATTTATTCTAATTTATTCATAAATTTTAATAAGCTGTTATTGGTTAGCATTGTACCACAGTAGAAGAGTATGTGCCTAACATGCACAAAGTCCTGAGTTTGATCCCCAGTTCTGTTCAAAGACAGTTCAAAAAGATATTCAGCATTTTAAGGTACTTTCTAATGTTGGGCCTGCACTACTCAAATGTACTACAAGTTCCTTACCTGAGTTATTATTACGTTCTCAGTGACAAGCTCAATACCTGGTGGGAATGGCCACTGTGCTAATAATAGAAGATAAAAAGGTATATAGTTGGCTATTACTTTGGTATTATTTAGATATTTGGTACCTTATGCAATTTAAGAAATGTTGAACTTGGGACATTCTGTTAAAGTTCTGAGCACAGTAGAACACCTCAATCTGTAACTCTAAGAATTGTTACCAATTTCAAATCAGCAGTCAACACATTGAGGACAGGACAAGTTCTAAAAATTCCTTCAACTTCAGTGGTTTTTGTATTTGTATTTTGTATTTGAAGGGTATGTTTCCTTAGAAAGTAAAACAATTGACCATTCATAATCATAATGTATCTGTGGATTCACTTGAAGATTGAGAATATTTAGGAAAGATTAGTATTGAACTTTTGTTTTGTATTGAGTTTTTTCTTAGCATTATTCCTTAAACTGTACAGCATAACAGCTATGTACATAGTATGTTCACTGTGGTGGGCATGATGAGTCATCTACAGATGATGCAATGTATTTGGGAGATGTGCATGTTATGTGAAAATACAATATTTTATAAAAGATGGACATCCTTTGAATGTCTGGGTTCTAAGCTCCTCCAAACAGCAATGGAGAACTGTATACAGGAAATTACTTTGCTCACAACTCAAGAACTGACACCTTACGAACACACATCACTGAGAAAGCAACTGAATTACTTAGATAAATCCATCTCATAGAAAGTATTTTGTATGTGTTTATAGTTTTAAAATATAATCTCAGTAGAGAAAGGAAACCTGGAAAGTGTGACACTAAAGGTAAATTCTTCCTTGTATTCATTGTCCTCAGGATGATATATTTGCAATCCGGAGTTCTTACATTGGGAAATTACCTGTCCCGACCTCTCCTTCTATGCTGATAAAACAGATTCAAGTGACTATGAGATAAAGCTGTGACAAAAAAGAGACAAAGGTCTAAAGCTAGGAATTCCAGTTTGAGACTGAGAGGGTGGATACTCCATTGGAAATGTGGATGCTGAGGTTCTCACAGGGGAGAACAAGACACAGACAACAGCTACCTGGGTAGTTCTGCAGTGTGGCTAAAGTCGGTGCATCCTCCCTGGGTTCTGAGAACCTGTCCAGGTGTTTCATACAGGAAGAGCTCTGACACTGGGCTTCAGAGGCTTGCGGTACTGGGGGCTGAGAGAGAAAAGGTCATGGAAGGCTCCAGTTTCACTGCCAGTGAAGACTGCAGCTGCCTGTGTGTGCAGTGTAGTTTAGAAAAGATGGGAAACCCACTGGAGTCTTGTTTCTCTTGAATCTTTCTGACCTGCATGTTGTGAAGGGAGGAAAAACAGTAGCTTTGCTTCAATTGCATCACTGTGGCCATGGTGTTACCTCTTATTGGCAGCTTCTAATTCTACACTCTGTAGCCAGAGACTCTGGGGGATACAAACAAGGGGGGAGATGGTGCAAATCTGGTTATAAGTTGAGAACCACTTCCTTGTGGTAGGTGAATTTGTAAAATGCAGAATACCTATGGACTTAGGCTGATTGAGAAACTTGGAACATTGAAATGCTTGAAAAAGCATGTATCCAGATTTAGCCAGGAGATTAAAGTTGAGGTCAGATTGTCTTAGTGGAGAGAAAGCTTTTTAACTTGTTGGATTTCTGTATCTACCAGGAAGAAGTAGAAAAATATCTTCTTTCCTGCCAAAGTACTTTAACATTTTTGGTAGAGCTAAAATTTACATATCAATGGTGTAAAGAATCTATAAGAAGTATGTTAATTACTTTTCTCTCACTGCTGGAACAAAATACCCAGTACCCAAAGTGAAAAGAGGAAGGGTTTATTTAGTTTACAATTTTTAGATGTTTTAGTCTATAATTGACACAGCAGATAAGCATCACAGAAAAGAAATACTTCATGGTGGGAGGAAGGTAGCAAAGTAAACAAGGAATAACCACAGCTCTTTCTATCCCTTCTATTTTATCCAGAGTAGTATTATCACACCGTTAATTGTTGTGCCCTTGGTCCTACTATTGCAACATGAATCGATCCCAGTGTTACACAATCTAGATCCATCCACCTCTGAAAAGGCCCCACCTATGTCTGCATGAGGCTTTGAAGGGAAATCTAGACACCATCCATAACAAGGAGATTTTAGCCCAATGAATTAAAGAGTACAGTTGGCAGAGGTTCGGGTGAATGTTGTGTTCAAATGGAAGGTTTAAGGATGGGTGGCATGAATATGTGATTATAAAAACAAGGAAAATGTGTCTGATACCAAAGTACATGCTCTTTGTTACCCAGGCCATTGCCTTTTTGTTAGAAAGTGACAGTGTGAATTTTGTAGGTGTTTTTTATTTTTATGGAAATCTTAATGATTGATCATCAACACTTGCAAAGAGGCTGGCTGTGAATGAAGGAAGATACGCCCTCTCTCATGTAGATGGCTTTCTACCTGCTCTGTCAACCACTCACCCACCTGGTACGTTCCTCACTTCTCTTTCACTCCTTTTGCCTCTTCCTCTTTTTCTTTCCTGCCTATGCTTCTGCAAAAATCTTCTCTTTTTCTTTTTACCTCCTTCCTGTTGAAAGGTCTGGTGGTGGAGTCAGATAGAGTTGTGTCAGACCTGTGTGGGATATCTCAGCGGCTGGTTAACATCAGACACTGTGTCCATAAGGAAGGCCTTGGGCTTGGGATTTATCTCAGTGGCACAGCATCTGCCTTGGAAGCAAAAGTTCCTGAGTTGGATACTGAATACTGCAAAAGCAAAACAACAAAAGGTAAAAGAAAGCATCACCTGAATTTCCCCAGGGGGAACCAGCTGCACCTGCATCTCACAGAGTCTCTCATCCCTCAAATAAGTCAGTGTTTATTGTTTCGAGGATCACTCTAAGCATTTAATACAGTGCTTAGTGCCATGATTTTCACATATCTATTATTTTGTGAGATATATTCTTGCAGTGATAAGAATACCACTGTGTGCTGGTTTTTCCTAATTGTTAACATTTTTTATGCCTTACATTTGGGTGTTGAATGAGAGCAGCTGTCTGCTTTCTTTCTTTTTTTTTTTTTAAGGTGTTGTCTGTCAGGAAGGCCATCTTTATGTCTTTTGGGAGATCTTTGTGTGGTTGGCTGGTGTTCTGCCTGTAAGTTGGCTGTGTAGCTTTGCAGTTGTGGGAGGGGACCCAGACATGATTTTTTTTGTAAAGACTTAAGCATAACTATGACCTATAATAAAAACCAGGACTCTATCCCAAAGAGACCAGCTGAAAATTTTTGCATAGGACTTAAATGGTTTAGAATTTTTTGTAGATATAAAACTTATGGGTTTTTGTGAGAAGTATAACAAAACCCTACTGTTATCACTTTGTGTAGGCAAATTTATAGTTAACAACATATAGTGCCAAGTGTAAAATATCAGTGGTTACATGCCCATAACTCCCCAAGTCACCTGTTGATAAAACAGTTGTCTGTCCATGTCTGTCCTCCCTGTCTTCTTCCCCATCCCCAAACCCCCCAAAAACCCAGAAAAAAATCTCTACATTTGGGTAGTATAATTTATGAATTTATTGGAAAACAAGTAGAATGTTCATACAAGGAAAGTATTGAAAATCACATCATCACTGTCATTTTCATCAACAATAAGCAGTTATCAAGTGTGATCTAGATGTCAAGTCCTACACGTTTTACATAAATTATCCACGTGTACGTGAAATACTCTGCACTTTGTAAAATAGGAGGCATTATCATTATTCCAATTTGAATGTATGGGAAATGTTAAGAATGGAAATGCTAAATGCTTTGCCTACAGTGGCCTCCCTAATCAATGATAAAGGTGGGATTCCTGAGTCCAAATCTCTAGACAAAGGATTACATTCTGTAGTCAAAACAGCACAGTAGTCATACTAGAAACCTTACTTGCCTAAATAAGAAAAGATGAGAAGGTCCAGAGGAAGACAGAGGCTGAGAGCAAAGGGAGAAGATAAAAATGGTCAATTGATGAGGAAATATCATCCAGACGAAGAAAAGTTCTCTTTGTACAGTTCCTAAGAATGTAACCATGACAACAGTGGCACCATTACCCAGAGAGAGAGAGAGAGAGAGAGAGAGAGAGAGAGATCTCTGCAATACACTATAGTAGATTCTAGCAGCTGTTTCTAATTATCCATAAACTGCCTCTCAAAACACTGAATGAATCTTTTACACCTGGAAGTTTCCAGATAATAAAAAAATTTCCAAATTAAAGAGAACATTGGACTGTGTATGATCTCTAAACTAAGATGTGACCTATAAGATGTTCTGGATGCACAAGTCAGCTCCTTTGAACTATCAGAAAAGCTTAACTGATTTAAGTCTATAATTTTATAAGTGCCTGAGTTGAGGCAAAATGAGGATCAGTCTTTGAATTCAGGGAAGGAACTAATTAAGTCACTGAGCTGAGTTCTCAATCTAGTCTCTGGGGCCACCGAGGTTTCTTCCAAACTGTTTCCTGATAAATGCCTTGGAGAAAAAGCTGGCCCAGAGCAGCCTGTGTTCTAATTAACTAGAAAGCTGCTGTTCTTGCATTTAATTTTGTACTTGGAAGGCGTATTTCTGCTTTTGCGGTTGAATGGGAGAACTAGCAAGTGATGGCCGTTTCAAGGAGCAGCAAACACTAAAGCTGATCATGTGAGACTTGGAGAAATGAGCAGTGCTGTCATGTCTGGTGGCAATAACAGCACACAGTATGCAGAAAAGTCCCAGACTTCTCCTGGCAAAGGCAGTTGACCCCAGGACACTGCTGAAGAGAAACAGAGAGGACCCCTAGGGGTCTCCACCATGCAGTCCAGGTCCTTCCTTGCATACCCATTAATTTTGCTGTTCAAGAATTTCTAAGAAGGGTATGGCAGAAATAACATATCAAAGCTCTGCCTGTTTATAGAACCCATTCATATAAGTCATAGTCATAACTTCCATTTTCACACCATTTCATAAGTTAAAATACATGTTTGGGCATGGTACCTCAATATTTTACATACAAAGGAAGCTCTGAATTTAAAAGCTTATGAGTGGTCATTCATGCATCATATCTCACATTTCTTCACTATATCCTGATGAGAAGTCATTAATGCATTTTTAATTGAGCCACTAAAAACTAATTATAGAGGTGCATACACCAGAATCTATCAGAATACATCTATGACTTGATTTGTGTCTGTTATCAAAATACTAATCGTCCGTCAAGAAGTATGGGAAAATTTTGTGTGGTGGAGAAATGTTAGAAGAAATAAGTCTCAAAATATTTGTTTATGATTATAAAAATAGTACTATTATAATTGAGAAAATTTGACCCACATTGAAAAGCTATGCAGCAAGAAATGAAAACCGTGCATGACCCAGCTTCTCAGATAAACTATGCTTAAATTTTAGATATGGCTACTTTCAATAAGTACAGTACATACAATTAGATCATGTAGTGGACATTCCAATCCATATACAGTATTGTTTTCCTTATTTGTCATGAGAGTATTGTATTTAATATTCTGGGTAAGCATCATTCTAATGAATTAATAGATTATGTGGATGTGGCATAATGCGGGGCACTCGTGGATTATACAGCTCCTTCTGTGTGCTGTGTACACTCTGTAGATGTTGCTGGTGTTGTTCTTTGTAACTCCTGGAAGAGGAGTTCTTATTTCAAAGACCACAATTACGGTTAATGAACTTGCCACTTTGGCAAGCTGAGTTCTAGACATGCAGAACTAATTCCAGTTCTAATGAGCAGTGTCATTTCATCTTTGATTCGTTCCTTTTATAGATGAAAATGATCTTATCACTTTTAATTTTCACTTAGTTGAAAATCTCTGATGACATGATTGCTTTGTTTTGTCTGCACGAGTCCTTGAAGTGTCCTTGGTACGTGAAGTGTTGGTATGAAGTGTTCCTTAGGTAAAGGAAGTAGCTATCGAGGGCAGTCCGCATTTGGTGTTTCTTCCTGGGCAAAGATCAGAAGAACCCATCTGTCGGCCCCCTGTGAGGGTCATGGCAGGCTCTGAACACACAGGAGGGGACGTGGTGGGGACTAAAGTGTGTCTGTTGTCTGTTAGCTGGCTCCTCTTCCTTTCACTGTTATGGGGTGAACCATGGCTGAGTGCTTGCTGGGTGCCCGCAGGCCTGCACTGAATGTTCCTCCCAGGATGCATTTTCCATCATTGAGATTCTGTTCCTGACGTGTTCTCTGTAGAGAGTCAACCAGAGCTGAGTTCCTGGGAGAGGAGCTGAGATCTGGCATCTGAGGAAACTCTCGGAAACAAGTTTGCTTCAGAGGCCTTGGCCTTGGTCATGCTTCGCTCTTCATAACAGAAATATAACTAACTGGCATCGTCATTTGTTTCCATTTTGGACGATGATTTCTGTCCTCTCCCTGTTGTTTGCCAATTACTGATTTTTAAATGTTATTATGGAAAATTTGAAATGTACAGCAGAGTAGAGAGCTATTCATTACCCAGCTACACTCAGTTACATACAGTCCACTCCAAGCTGCCCTGAACTGACTGACTCTGGCTCCCCTCCAGCCGCCTCAGCCACATCAGTTTGAGGAAAATCTCAGACGTAGTATCATGTCTCCGTATGTAATTTCATACGTATCTCTACAAGATGACATCATGAAACAATGCTTTCTTTATTTTGGCTTCTGTCTAGCAGTCTCCTCACAGCTGTGTGCAGTGTGATAGGTGAGATTTTTCAGCCAAGGTGGCTGAATTTAGAGTGATTATGTTATAGTGCAGTACCAAACTCAAGGGCACTAGGATGAAACGTGTTCCCACTGCCCACCTGAAGTAAAAAGCTCCCTTGTTTGCTTGCTTTTGCTGGCTTCTGCTTCCAGGCAGTATTGCCCTCTGCCATGTGGCACCCTGCCTTACAGCCAGCTGACTATGAGTTGAAACCTCTACAAACTGTGAGCCAAATCAACCTTTCCTCTTTACCTTTGGATGTCGGGTATTTTATCACAGCCACGACAGAAAATTGATTAAGATGTTCATGCTCCAGATAATTCTTTGAAAATAGCAAAGAGTGAGTTAGGTTCAAATTTTTTGAGGGTCTCACTGTTTTGATGTTGTTTTCATTAGTTTTTTGAGTTTGGGTCCACAATCCACACAAGAACCACACCGCACAGAACTTCTTTGGTCTAGATCATATATATTTTAAAGACATAATCCTTACTTCTCTTTTATTCAACAGGCAGCTTTGGTTCCTGTTTGTGATAAATTTATTTAAATAAATGCTCATGGTCCAGGCCTTGTGAATGGTTATGGTTATTGTGATGATCATTACTTCTAGACAGAACTAGAAAGTGAGTAATAGGAAAGTGTTTTTGTTTTGCTTATAAAATTTTAATTGCTATCTATCTATTATGTATATGTGTATTAAATCTATGATGAATATATATAAATATATAAAAATATATATGTATAAATCTATGAGGAATAATATATCTATCTGTTATTTAATTTATTTTTTAAAAATTCAAACCTTTATTGGTACATTGTGAATATACATCGTCATTGCATTCATCATAGAGAGTTTGTACCAGAATATGACAGGACTTCTCATTTTTTCCCCTCTCCCCTTCCCTTCACCCCCCCGATACAAAACATAAGCTTTGTTTCCTTTTTTAAAATTTACTATCACATTCTTTTTCCTCTTGTTATTTACCCCTACATCCTCTTTCCTTTTAAATATTTTCTATTTCACAAAATCAACTATACTAGAACTCATTTACATCTTCATTTTCTTATACCAGAGAAAAGATATGGTATTTATTTTTTATCTATTTATTATTATTATTATTATTATATTTATTGGTACATTAAATATATACATCATGATTGCACTCCATAATGGGGATTTGTACCAGTAAAAGACACAACTTAATTCTGATTTTTTCCCATAGCCCCACCCACCCTACCACCCCCCCATATACATAAAATTTGTTTCTTTACTTTTTTGTTACAATCTCAACATTTCCCCCCTTCACCCTATTTACATCGAGCATTTTCTGTTTCACAATATATAACATACAATGCTAGGACTCATTACATCTTTATTTTCTTATACCAGAGAAAAGATGCAATATGTACCTATCTGTGCCCTTGAGGATATCCTCATAAGTGAAATAAATAGGGCACAGATTTTTTATCTATTTAATAACATAACCTTTGTTCTCTTGTATGGTTACTCAGTGTGATTGTTAAGATGACTGATGTTCTTAGGGGTGAAAGCAGGGATAGCCCACCATGTGATTTGATTCTCAAAATCTTCCTCTACACTCTGTGACACCCAGGAGTTAAAAAAAAAAAAACAAGGAATGAGACATGTTATGACATGTTATTTGGAGTAAATTTGTGGAGTGATTGAGATACAAATGACGACTAAGTTCATCTGAGTTAACCCCTTCACTTTGCAGGCGGATGCGCCAAGGTGAAAGAGAAGATTAACTAAAGGTGACTGACATTGGTGGTCCTCAGATGGTAACATGGGCAGGACTCACCATGAGGACTTGTTCAAACCTGATTGCTGAGTCCCCCCAAGAGGCTCTGACTCAGAGGAGGAGGGTATTAATGCAGGCAGGTCATTGGCTGAATGACACAGGAGGCTTCTTCTTGGCTACAAGAAGCCAAGCTTCTTCTTGGTGAAGGACAGATGGACTCACTTTGAGCTACCTGGGAGCTAATGTTGGAACAATCAAGTCATGGAGTCAGGAACAAGTAATTTGTGGATTGACTTGGTGTAAAGTATGGAGAAGACTACTTGAGGTTTGAATCTACTTGAGGTTCTCATTTTCTTATGATAGATGAACTCTTTTGGAATAACTCCTATTGAAAATCAAGTCCTTAAGAAAAATTCTACCTCTTTTGGTAAATTTAAGCCATGAATCTTAGTTTCAACCTGTTTTAAACATCAGGACGCTTTCTGTGAGTCTCATAGAAGCTGGAGGCAATTTTTGTCTGAAATCCTGTGGCTTCTATCTCTAACCCTCTTTTGGCCCAGAATAATTCCTATGGGATTAGTTTAGACATTTTATCTGGCAAAAGAAGTATCTCTGAAATGCAAAGTTTAACTTCACATGAAAAATACACTGATTTCCTTGACTTACAGCCTCAAAGTTTGGTTAAATGCAGCCAGAAATGCTGAAAGTTTAAAGAAGCCCATCCTATGTCTGAAAAACAGATGACAGATTCCCCAAAAGCCAGGGTAGATACCATTGTTTCATAACACAAGAATTTCAGGGTAAGAACCATTTTAGGGATATAAAGTTTCTAAATGCTGTGTAACTCTCCTGGTATATTTACCTTCCTCCTCTCTTGTCTATTATATGACTAGTAGGTCAAGTCCAAGGGAGAAAGAATCACCCCTAAAGAAAAGTTCCAAGGAAAAGAATGAGTGGAGACATTGCAGGGACTGAGACAATGGCTGGACTTCGGGAGGAGTGATTAGGATCCTGCCTATGAGCATCTTGCAAACAATGACTTCTTAATCTCTGTATTCTCTAATAAGTGCTATATACTAAGAACACAAGAAATAAAGTTGGTTAAGGGACTTAAGGGTGTATGCATGGAGAGTAGTTAGGGCAGATCTTACAGACTGTGAAAGAAACAAACAAAAAAAGAAGGGAGACATGACCATCACTATCACTTACTTCTTATGGCTTGTATATCAAGTACACTGAAGTATATTGGACCACAGAATTTCACTACTCACACTGTCTGTTTCTGTAGGTAATGCATCAGTGTACCATGTCACGAATCAAAGACTTTTTTGGTAAAGTAAATCTGGTACCTGAAAGACAGCAGAGAGTTGTTGTCCTTTTGGCAATAATGTCTGAACAGATGGGGACAATAATTTAAAAAACAAGACACTTCCTAAGAACATTATGTTTTTAGTAGCTATTACCAGCAAATCGCTCAGTGGTAAGTCATCTCAAAACTCAGTAGCATAAAAGAACAATTATTTATCTCCATATACATGAGCTGTGCTTTGGCTGGAGGTGGCTGTTCGATCTCCCTGGAGTTCCATCTCCTGCCTGGAGTTTGCTGATCTGGGCTGTGCTCTTCTGGATGGTTTAGAAGTCTCTTCTGAGTGTCATCTTCTTCCAGGGACTGGACACTGGCCCAGCATGCTTTTGTTGTGGTAAAGATGGAGAAGTAAGAGAAGGTACACTGAGACCTAAGCTGGGAACTGGCACAGTGTCACTTCTGCTTTCTCTGTTGCCCAAACATGAAAACATGAGTCCAGAAACACACGGTGCTCTAGCATTTGGAAAAATGGCAAAGTTACATGTCATGAATGTGGTAGCATTGTGCACACAGGGATGGTAAAAAAAAAAAATTGGGCAAATAATGCCCCTAGCATAAATATATGCAGGGTTCATTAATTTAGTTCCACATTATAACATAGAGGACAATTCAGATAGACTGTCATTGGATTCTGGTGCTAATTTATAATGTTTTCTTATGGACAAACTACGTAAAAAAACCTTTAGTCCGTGTGGCCACATGTTTGGTCTTGTTCAAGTTTTTTGTTCTGTCTAAATTCCTCTAATTACTTTTGTTTTTCCTGTGGTTCCAGTGTTACACTTGTCTACCTTGAGCCTCATTAGTCAGTTACAGATGCTCACAGCCCGTACTGCAATTTCTCTCTGGCTTTAAAGATGCACTGTCTTCAGAGCTGCTGCTAAGAAGCCACCAACTGACTCTGCAAAACAGCCATCAGTTTCATACTTATGTAAGCAAAGCAATATTCTCTCCTGGAGTATTTTGTGTAATTTCAGCCAGTGTGAGTTCAGGACCTCCTAATAGATGGCTCTAAACTGGATCTCTTACATCACTCTG
This sequence comes from Petromus typicus, assembly GCA_004026965.1. Taxonomy (NCBI): domain Eukaryota; kingdom Metazoa; phylum Chordata; class Mammalia; order Rodentia; family Petromuridae; genus Petromus; species Petromus typicus. The sequence continues at coordinate 64,304 of PVIR01006550.1, forward strand.
GTGTCTTCTTCCATGTTCATAACAGTCCTTTCTTGACATCTTCCCAAAAGAATTAAAAGCATCACACCATTGCCATGTATGCACACCCATGTTTATTGCAGTGTTGCTTTCAAAATCTCCTTTATGTGAATGGCACCCAGGGAGAGCATGTGAACTGTCAAAGGCCAAACTGGTAACAGCAGAATCCAAATATAAGTATTTTAGTTGCAAAATCAAAAGTTTTTTCCCTACTATTCTCCATGCACCTTTTTTTTTTTTGTAACTTTCACCCCTACATAAATACTTTGCTTTCTAGACTTTCCTTGAGATATAGTGCAGGGTAGCTTTTATTCGAGATACATTGGTGGTAGTAGTAAGATCCCATGTTATTCCTTGAAAGAGCCTCTGGATTTGGCAAGGTATATTTTATAATTATTGTCCAAGTAGCTGCAATGAGGATTTACACAGCTGTCAAGTGGCCAAACTGGGAAACAGGTTCAGTATACTTTTCTCCTGTATCATTTAATTTACTGCATTTAATCACAGTAAGCAAAAGTGTGAGAGTCAACAATTTTGCTTATGGAACCAGTCAGGTAACTTAGGCACCAAAAAATGTATTTTCCTGTAAAGTTCTAGGAAAACTTGGAAATGATAAAAGAGTGGGTGTTCATCACATTTTAATAGCCTAAAGATAAATTAGCGAAAGAAAGAGCTATGTAATCATATAGTCTACTAGCTTCTGCAGAATTAGGCTTGTGATAGAAATTTTTAGTAATTTGGGACTTTTGGTAACTGGTTTCTGGTTACACAACTTCTTGAAACAGTTAAGTAAAAAAAAAA
>PVIR01006551.1:0-65412 GCA_004026965.1 Petromus typicus
CTACACTTCCAAAGCTGGTATCAAATGTTTCTGACAAAGCTTGCCCTTTTACCTTGTGGACATTGACCTCAGGGGCACTGTATACTCTGGGTGCTGGCATATGCCCTCTCCTGGGGCCACGTGGATACCTTCAGCTTGCTTAATTAAATGGTCTGTCAGCTTGGACATAACCCAGCTGAACTTTGTATCTGGCTGGCTGGATTAACAATATACTTTCAATATGATCCAACTTTCCACTTATGGGAAACTAGCCAAAGGAATTAACAAATGTGCTGATTCTACCAAGAAATAATCAGACAATCCGTGTTCAAAGCAGGACTGACTTCAGGAGCTTACATAATAAATGAAAACAATACTGCACATATGACTGATATGATAAGGACAGTCACAATATACAGTGCAAAAAGCAGGATTGAAAATTGTATGATGTGAGCAAGTTCTATCTAAAAATAATTACATTTGCAGATTTGGAATAATATTCAAATGTTTAACTTTGAGCAAATGAAATTTTAAGTTGTTGTCCTTTTTGCTTATTTGTATTTCCTGATTCATTAGTAAAAAATGTCTTGCTAAAAAAAAATCAGTAAAGGACTGAGTGTGGTGACCCATACTTGCGATCCCAGAACTTGGGAGGCTGCGGCAGGATGGTTGCCAGAAGTTCAAGGTCTGGGCTAAAACAGTAAGTTGAAGGCCAGTTTAACTACACAGATACCTTATCTTTAAAAAAAAATCATTAGAAGATAAGATACCAAAATTATGGAATTTCCTTGTAATGGAATTTCCCTGGGTCCTAGGGCTAAGGATTTAGTTCAAGTAGTATTGTGCCTATCTTGGAAGCACAAGAGCTGGCATTCGATCCCTGTACAGCAAAAAAACCCAAACCTAAAACTGAACATGAGATTATATAACACCTAAACATTTAAAAATCTTTTTCCTGGTGCCAGGAATTGAATTCAGGACTTTTTGTTTGCTGGACAGGTTCTGTATCACTGAGCTAAATCCCCAGCCCAACATTTAAACCTTCTTACGTATCTATTTACAAAATGTAACCTGCATTTTGGCCAAGACTTCAGGTGCTAGGCTTGGGGTAACTGGGCTACATTTTGGCTCTGTCTCAGTGACTGACTCTTGCGAGGCTTCTGAGACTTTGACCCTGTCTTCATTTATGTAAGGGAGATAGTAACAATATCAGCCTCACAGTTTTGTTGAGGGTCACATAATACATGGAAACACAATAAACTCCGCTCAGCATTATGCCTAACAGTACTGAGGGCCTGATAGGTTATTAGTAAGGCAGGTGTCCTAGGCTTTCTGCAAAGGCCCAAAGATGTGTTCTGTATACATCTGACTGCAGGCAGATCTTGTCTAAGCCCTCAGGACTCCTCTGGGCCCTCTGGTAGCTATGCTGGGCATACTGCCTTAGTTTGAAAAGGAGGGTGCAATGAAGGGCAAAAGCAGCACTACCAGGCTATTCAACTTCCTGGAACTTTCTTCTCCAGTTGGGAGGTGGTGGTGAATTCTTAATAGTACACAAAGCTCTGGGGCCGGGGAGTTAGCTCAGTGGTTCCGGCGCCTGTCTTACAAGTGCAGGGGCCTGCGTTCGATCCCTGGTAACCACATACAATACTGGGCGTGGAGACTCACGCCCAGCAGCAATCAGTACCACATACCACAGTGCCGGGTGTGGTGGCTCACGCCTGTAATCCCAGCACTCGGGAGGCAGAGGCAGGAGGATTGCTGTGATGTGAGTTTGAGGCTAAGCTCAGGGCCAGCCTGAACCACAAAGCGAGACCCTGCCTCAAAAAACCTAAAAAAAAAAAAAAAAAAAAAAATAGTACACAAAGCTCAGGGGCTGGGGATTTGGTTCAATGATTTTGGTGCCTGCCTTACAAGTGCAAGGTCATGAGTTCAATCCTAGGTGCCATAAATAAATAAATACATAAATAAGGTGGCCAAAGGTAAAAGACCAAGGTCTGATGCCTCATAGGAGGAAGTATCCATACTGGCATCTTCTGGGAAAAGAACAGTATGTAAGCTTTAAAGATACATAAGAATAAGTACACAAAAAAATCTATTTATTTGGAAAACAATACATTCAAAATCATATATATCTAGATAGATAGATATATCTCCATAATTCACTATACAGGCCAGCACAGATACTCTTAAATAACCAGAAGAGATCTTCAGCAACTGTTCATTTAACAAGTAAAATTTTAATTGATTATGGGTTGGAGTCCTCCATAAAGTTTCCTGAAAATTAATCTCCCATTAAGTCAGTGAGTCTAGGAGGGGCCAATAATTTGGCATTTATTCTTATAAATATCTCTATGTGTCCAAAGAAATTTGGAAAACATTGACATAGAATATAACTTTTAGTTTCCTCTGCAGATTTGTCTTGAACCACTGATCCCACCATAACTCAGTGAAGTCTTAGTTCAGCTGTAGGAAAGAAAACTTAAGAATTATGAAGGTTTGGTTCCAGATAGTCTCTTCCTAGGATGCATCACAAATCCTTTTTTTGGTTGTTCCTATTTCTGTCCCAGCTCTTCCGTATCATGTATTTCCTAAAGGGTCTATTTTCTGTGACTGAAAGCTAAAACTTCAATCAAATCATTTTCCATTTCTATTAAGATTGTTATATTTAATAACCTCTGCATGCTTCTGTTTTGCTCCCTTCTCTTTTGACACTTAAGAAGTTAGGGCATCTTGTACAGACTCAATACGTCGGCTTTTCCACCTTAACCCTCATACTGACCACTCCATCTATAGCAGCCTCCATCTCATCATTTTCTTTAACTGGCCCAACTCCCTTTGGTGTCCCCGTCAAGATAAGGTCTCCTTCTTCCAAGGTTATTATCTTAGAAACATAGCTGATGATGTAGGGGATGGAGAAGATCATGGAAGATGTCTCGCCCTTTTGCCTGAGTTCGCCATTGACCTTGAGCCACAATTTCAAGGCGTGAGGGTCAGGGATCTTCTCTTTGGGTACGAAGGCGCTGACTGGGCAGGAGGACGTGAAGCTTTTGGCCAGGGTCCAAGGCAGTCCTTTCTTCTTGCACTCATCCTGCACGTCCCTGGCAGTCATGTCTAGACATATCGCGTACCCAGCCACGTAGTCCATGGCCTCGGCCTCGGGAACAGCGCAGGCACGCCTGCCTACAAGCACGCCCAATTCTAGCTCGTGGTGCAGGACGCGGCAGTAAGGAGGAACCAGTACTGGCGAGCCCTCGGGCGCGTACGCTGTGGATGGCTTCAGAAAGATAACGGGCTCGCGGAGCACTGTGCTGCCCATCTCTTGGACGTGGTCCGCATAGTTCCTACCCACGCAGACGATGTTCTTACCCCATTCCCAGAAGCGGGATAACTGCCTAGGGCCTGCCATGGCGCAGACTAGATCACGTGGCCACTTCCTCTCGCGCCTACGGCAGCCCAGAAGGGACGTGCTGTCTCGGAACGCTGTTTCGTCAGCGACTGCCGGACTTTGCAGGGCTTCTGGGTGCCTCTGTCCTCTGGCTGTCTTGGAACGCCTGCCTCGTGGGGAGAAATACTGAGGTCCGGGCGTACCTCTTTCTCAACTTTGCCCCATGGTCCCAGGCTTGGCCTCTGGTCCTCTATCCCTGGAAGGAGGAGGGAATTTGTTGGACTGGAACTCGGAGATTGGCTGGGAGTGGTTCTGGGCGGGGCTATCAGAGAATTGGAGCTCTGGTTGGTTGAAGGTAATGATGGGGCGCACTAGTTCACTGGGCAGTGCTGGGCTGACATTGGTTGATTAGGGGGAGGTGTTAGGCGGGTGCTGATTGGCTGTGGCCGCCGACGCCCGCGTCGGGACCACTAGCAGGACAGTGCCGCCCAGCGGGTCATGGTGTACGGCGGTGGGCAACTCTGCCTCCGGAGCCTCGCCGCGCTAGGAGCCGCCTGCGCGCGCCGCGGCTTGGGTAGGTGCCCCGGGACACTGCGGTGCGTCGGTTGGGCGCGCTGACACCGTCTCCCGGGCGCAGGAGCAGGTCACTGTCAAGCCTGGCAAGGAGCGGGGCGGCAGAGAGGTCGGCGGGCGGGCGTTCACCTGGTCCCTTTGCAGTGACAGCGAGAAACCGAGTTCTGGAGCTGGCAAGCCCGAGGCTAGCCCTTTACTGAATTTTGCGGAAAGCAGTCACGGTTCTGGAGTGCGTGACACGCCCTTGCTGAGGAAAGAGCCAGCTTGTTGAGGTCCCCAGAAGTACAGGCCTTTGCATTAGGGACACCCACAGTGTTGCAGCCGAGAGCTTTTCCATCAGGAGCCAGGCAGAGGGTCCATGAAGGACTGGCCTCCCATTCCAGGGAGCTGCCGGCTCAGTGTTTGGTGCTGCAGTCTGCTGGGAGAGGTAGGGCTGTGAAATGCCTTGATTTTGAAAGTGTGTAGTGAGCCAAGCAAAACATGTCTGTGGGTTTGGCCTAGACTGCTGGCTACAGGTCTATGACCTCGTCTTATGCAAAATACCCTGGTAGCAAACCAGTAAGTTGGGTTTTGCAGGCAGTGCCCAACAAGGTTATTTGTGGAAAAGGAATACAATTTCTAGTGACATCAGGTCAGTTCCTTCCTTCCAAATAAATGCAGCTCCTCCAGGTTACCAGCAAGGTTGTTCTGCTGCCTGGAAGAGGTTGAGCACTGGTCATAAATCTTTTCCTCCACTTGTGCAGTGTTTGTAATGTCCTACTAGAAAACACACTGGGGAGCAGCACCTTATCAAGAAGGACACTTTCATATTCACTGAGTCCTATTTTTATCCCGTCTTCTGTGGGGTGGATACTGCTGGTGTTTAGGGGAGGTAAGCTATCACAGAAACCTGATCATGCAGAAGTGTTTTTTATACTGAACTTGAGAAGGATCTACAAAAATGTTCAGCCAGTTTATCAAGAAGAATTGGAGGTCTAGGTATATGGCTTAGTGGTACAGTGCTTGCCTGGTACTCATATGGCCCTGAGTTCAGACCTTAGTGGGCCCTGAGTTCTCACACACACACACACACACACACACACACACACACACACACACACGAAAATACAGATACAGTTGGGGCTGTTTTCCTGGCCGTGACAGCCCATGGAGGCATTGTCTTCCAGTGGGCTAAGGCTGCCTCTTTCTGCCTAACCCAGAATTGCCCTGCCTTCTGCCACCTTACGTAATCAAAGCCAGGAGCTTCATACTGAGCTACGTCCCCTGCCCCTTTTTAAAACTTTGAGACATGGTCTTTCTAAGTTGCTCAGGCTGGGCTCAAACTTAGGTCACTTCCACCTCAGCCTCTCACAGTTCTAGAGTTATGGGTATTCGTCACTACTCTGGCTTTTCTTAAAGCTAAAACTTGTGTTGTTGGTGCCCCACGTATTTTCAGACTGAATAGGAGTTTCATTGGTGAGAATATTTTGGCATCTGTGCACTGGGCGGGGGATTGTTTTGTTTCTCAGGCACTAACTTCTCCCCCACTCCCGGCCACCCAGGCCGAGGCCTTTCGTTCATGTGGGTGGTAGATTTGTACCCTCCATTCTTGAATCCTAAGCAGTGGTGGCCAACTCAGAATTTCCCTGTGCTTGACCCATCTCAAGTGTTGCCATTCAGGAGCAAATACTATTTTGTCTTGTGGCTGGAGGCTGAGAAGGGCTGTGAATCACTTCACAGGACTCAAGTCTGTCAGCCCAGACGTGGCTAAGGTGATGAAGGGTAAACAGCCCAGCTTTAGCATCTTTTCCCTGGACTGCCAAAGTGGTTTATATCTTTCTAAACTTGACAAATCTGTCCTTTCAGGACCCTTGACAGAGAAAAATTTTAAGCCTGAGACAGCTGGTTTCCACAATTAGGAGCATGAGTCATTTTCTACATTTTCCTTATAGATGTGGTGAAAATAGGACATTGTGTCAGAGGAATTTAGAAAAATCGAGCTTGGTGCTGGAAGGGATGTGATTTCTTTGAATTTTCATTTCTGGCCACTGATGTGAGGCTGTATCCTGTGTCCTCAGGCCCCACCCTGCTGGGGATCCTCCTGTATCACACAGATTTAAGGAAGAGTGTAACTGTGAAACAAGGCACCATGAATATCCAACTGCTACCTGCCCTGACTGACAACTACATGTACCTGCTCGTTGATGAGGATACGCGGGAGGCTGCCATTGTGGACCCAGTGCAACCCCAGAAGGTGTGAGGCTCTGCCTGGACCCCTGTGCCTTGCCACCCCGCACCATGTCTTCCTCCCCATAGGTTATATTTGTATTGTTATTACAGCTCTGTCAAACCTATGTCTATTTAGTTTTCGGAAAACAAACTAGTGTCCTTTAGGTACCACCCAGTCACTCTGTTAAGGGGGCCTTTGAGGCATGGAGGAGACCATAGACCTCGAGAGACAAACAAGGCTCGCTTTCGGAGCCTGTACCTAGACTCCCACGAGTCCTTAGCACTTGGCTCTTCCTCCAGGCTTTCACCTCAGGGCGACCTCAGAGCTGGATGAGCTTAGAGAGGCTCAGGTGGAACCAGCAGTCACCAGTTTGAACAAGATGGAAAAAAGGCTGCCTTCCCTCTGCTGCTGCAGAGTGGAGCCAGGGAGCAGGGGGCAGGAGAAGAGCCAAGAGTGTAACAAACCTTTGTCTCACTTCCCCTATGGCTACAGGTTATGGAAACGGTGAAGAAGCATGGCGTGAAGCTGACCACAGTGCTCACCACCCACCACCACTGGTGAGTGCTGGGTCCTGGGCTGGGCTCCGCTTCTGGAGGGTCATGGAGGTGGGCGAGGATCTGTCCCTCATCTGAGGGTGGGCAGGGGTTTGGTTCCTTTTGTGTGGGAAGATGAGGAGCCCCAGGCCTCTCCCCCCACCCCTGGAAACTTGGCCTCGGGGACACTGAGACCCTGACCTTGACTGTGGGCTGCTAAAGCAGCCGCTTCTTGGGGAGATGGGTGTGGCCTACAAAGGGGGACAGGGCAGGGTGGTGTCTTCCCAACTGTCTCTTTGGAGCTTGGCTACTTTAGGTCACAGGAAGACTCGCAGAAGCTGTCTCTCACATTTCCTGGGCTTCTGAAAGGGGCACTGGCCTCCATATTGGGTAAAAAGAGCTGAAGCATCACTTCGTTTGTTTGTTTGTTTGAAATACACAGTTATCTCTCTAGATTTTCCTGTGTTTTAAAAAAAATATGAAAATGAAAGGATGAGAAAAAACTTCAGCATTTGGTGCAGAGTTGGTTTCCCAAACCCTTCCTGTGGGTCTTTTGAAACTTTTGAGGTTCTTTAGAGGTAGAAGTGTTTTTCTAGCTCTTCACTGCCTTTCTTCAATGACCAGTGAGGGAGACCTTTGGCTTTTTCCCCATGACTTCTCAGCACAGGCTGAGCTGCCGGTGTTGCCATGGATACAAGTGAAGCTCACATGGCGCAGCTCCGATGGTCCTTGGTGTTGGTCAGTTGAGCACTGGGTTCTGAGCATGTCCTCCCAACAGCAGGAGCACAGCACCAGGGACCTCCCTCTTGGCTGTTGGGACTTTTTGCAAATCTGCTGAGGCCACCTGCTGTGCTATGCTGCCTCTGGAGTTCCTGATGGATGCTTTTCACCCTTTTCTTGGCATCTCTCTTCATGCTAAGTAGCCCCCAGTCCAGCTGACCCTTTCCTGACACCTTGATGAGTCTTGTTTTTCCCAGCAGCCTCTCTTGTCTGTAAGAGGCTACCCCTGAACTGAGCTCCTGGAGTAAGCCTGTGCCTTCTAGGATGAGTTGTATTATTTTTGGTTTTGGTAATTAGCATTTTAAAAGAGATCATTGATGGGGCCAGGGATGGAGCTCAGTGGTGCTGCTCCTATCTGGAAAGTGCAAGGTCCTGAGTTTGATCCCGGTCCAAAAAATCCCCCCTAAAACAACAAATGTCTTGACAAAACTAAACAAAAAACTAACCCAAAAAAGCAACAACCACAAAATCAGTGATGATGGCTCCTTGTGGGACAGGCTTCTTCCTTGGACAGAGGGTAGGGCATCAAGCTTGCCCTGCCACCCTGGCACCCTGATGTGCACAGGCAGGTGTCTCCTCTAGTCGCTGGACCCCCCTTGAAGTGTGGTCTCACACAGGAATCACTGTGGGAGGACCAGCTGCTGTACTGACAGGAAGTAGATGTTCCCTGGCCCGGAGAAGGCCTGAGCCAAACCCCTGCAATGCGGGGGCGCCCAGCCTGGCCAGGTTGGAAGTAGAGTGCCATTCCGAGGGCTCCGGGTGATTCCCTCCTGATTGGCATGGTCTATGTGTGGGTGATTACCTTCCTCTGCTCTGAAAACAGCAATAGCATGGTACAGAGGTGCCTTATTCAAAAGTGAATGTTAGAGATTGTTGGGTTTTTTGAGCCAAATGACAGATGGGGAGCTTTTCCTGTGTTGGAAGATGTGTCTCTACTTCTGAGAAACGTAGCGGTTAAAATACAAACTCCATTTGGTCAGGGTTTAAAGTGAAGTGAGCGGAGCCTTCCATCCAGTGCGTTCTCTCATTCTCCTGTTTGACTTGCAGGGACCACGCTGGCGGGAACGAGAAGCTAGTCAAGCTGGAGCCGGGACTAAAGGTGTATGGTGGTGATGACCGAATCGGAGCCTTGACTCAGAAAGTCACACACCTGTCTACACTGCAGGTAAGGAGTGAGCGGGCAGAAGGAAGGATTCCAGGGTGGTCCAGTTTGAGCACAGTAAGCGGCTGCCTGTACCTCAGGATCCAGTGCGGGTATTCCCCATGCCACCTTGGTGGAGGGTGGCCGTCTACTCCATCTAGAAAATCAACTGCGCAAGAAAATCAGTGTACAAAGTGTGACTAGATCCGGGGAGGCCGTGGTACCCTCTGAGTAGAGTAGGACATTTTTTTTGATCAGCACTGGGGATAGAACCCAGAGCCCTTGCACTGAGGTATATCTCCAGACCGTTTTTTAAAAAGGGAAGCAAAGCTTATGTATATAGGAGGGAGTTGTAGGCTGGGCAGAGGAATGAGAAAAAATAAGAATTAAGTCATGTCATATACAGGTACAAATTCTCAGTGTCAAGTGTGATCATGATGTGTATATAAAATGTACCAATTTTGCAAAAAAAAAAAATCTTTGACATAAAAATGTTTTTGTTTTGTTTTGTTTTGTTTTTAATTTTGAGACAGGGATGCTAAATTACCCAGGCTAGACTCAAACTCCTGCCTCGGCCTCCCAGAGTGCTGGGATACAGGCTGCACCACTATGCTAGGTTGGATGAGGGAATTTAAAAAGGGATTCCTGGATGTGATGGTGATGGGATTATACTGGGAGGTATGTGTAGAAAATGCAGCAGGGCGCTGGAGATTTAGCTCAGTGGTTCCAGTGTCTGCCTGGCAAGTGCAAGGTCCCAAGTTTGATCCCTGGTAACTACCTACCACAATGCTGAGTGTGGTGATTAACACCTGTAATCCCAGTATTTAGGAAGCAGAGGCAGGAGGATTGCCTGAGTTCAAGGCCAGCCTGGGCTACATAGTGAATTCAGGGCGAGCCTGAACTGCAAAGCAAGACCTTGTCTCAAAAAAAGGAAAAAAAAAAAAAAAGAAGAAGAAGAGAAAATGCAGCAGGAATATTTGGTGAGATTTGTCAGGATCTGACCCGCAACTGTATGTTCATGTGGGAAGTGTGTACATTTGAGGAATCCCGGGAGAACTGCCAGGATATCTGTCTTGCAGGGTCTGCTCTTGGTTTAGATTTGAAGTGTGGAATTGCAGGGCTGAGGATTTAGCTTAAGTGATATGGCACCTACCGTGGAACCACAGGGCCTGAGTTTGATCCCTGATACTGAAAAAAACAGAGCTAAGAGGTGGGTCAGAGAGTTAAGAGATGGGTCAGAGAAAGACAGCTGATTTTCCAGGCAAGATGCCTGGTTTAGATTTGGCCATTTTGAAGAGTGAACAAAATAAGATCCTTTGGTTTTAACCTTGCGCAGACCATCTGGAGTCGTCCTAGCACCTGGGCTGCACCCGGGCAGGGTGCCTCACCACCACCTTCATTCTGCCCGGAACTCCTTGTCCTGGGTGTTTTGACAGTGTCTGCAAGGTCCGGAAGACTAGATGCTCAAGATGAGGAGAGTTTGTATAGAACCAGCAGTACCACCTGCTTGTGAGCCCAAGAAAGGTACCCCATTGTCAAGGCTCATGCCAACCCCTCTTTCATTTCAGGTGGGGTCTCTCAATATCAAATGCCTATCCACACCTTGCCACACTTCGGGACACATCTGCTACTTTGTGACCAAGCCTGGTGCTTCAGAGCCCCCTGCTGTGTTCACAGGTGAGTGTGCCAGCGTGTGGGAGCCTCGTGGTCCTCGTGAAGTCCTCATGGCTCGTGACTTGGAGTCTCTGCACAGAGAAGCAACTTTTCCTACCAGGCAGACTCGCAGGGCTGCTGTCCTGCTCTGCCCTAAATCCTGTGTGGAAGACTATAGCCCCAAGCCTGGGTCTCAGCTTTAGACACATTCTAGCCTATCGGCAGGGAGTGTAGGAGAATCAGGCACCTCTTGAGCCCTATATGCCGTGGCTGCTGCTGTTTGCCTAGGGGTAGAGCCTCTCACTCCTCTCGCAGAGGAGTGGCCTGGCCCGACGGGAGACCTGGCCAAGGAGACCTGCAGATATCAAGTGCCCTTTCCACATACCCCTGAGACTCTGTGAGCCAGGCTAGGTGCAGCCTAGGCTGGTGCCCCAGCCCTGGTGCTCATGACCTGCTACTAGAGATCTGCAGAGCCAGCAACTACATGGGAGCAGTACATGGCTGAGAGAGATTTGGGAGCTTCTGTGGTGGCTGTTACCATCTGTCATTGAGCTGGGTCCCCGAGCCAGCCCCATGGGCGGTATGTGTGCTGTGAATATGTAGGATGCAAAGAGATGTACCCAGAAATCTCAGGGATTTCCCCCCTTTTGAGAGAAATCAAAATAATATCGATGCTAGTGTATAGGAGGACAAGCAGGCGCCAGAACAAGGGCTGAGGGCCAGGCCTGCTTTTCCGCTTCATGAGGGAGTTTTGCAAGGATTTAGGCCACATGATGGTTTAGAGAGACTGGCTGAGAGGGTCTGGGGTTCTTCTGGGAAATGAGATGCGGCCAGGCAAGAGCGGAGGTCGCAGGGTGGTTGGGGCACTGGTGTGGCTGGGGACCAGGATGATGTTAGCCTGAGTGAGATTCTTACACGGTGGATGGGGTCATTAGTTTTTTTCTTTTCTACTTTTTTGTCTTGTTTCTCTCACTGTGTAGTTCAGGCTGGCCTTGAATTTGCAGCCATCTTCCTACCTCAGTCTCCTGGAGCTGGGATTACAGGCATGTGCCACTTACCCCTGGCTAGGGGGTGTAGCTTTTCTGTAAATTGTTCCTAATTTTGTTCCACAACCTGTAATTATTTTTAAATACAGTTGTTAGGACTTTGCTGTTCTTCTGGGCAGTTGGCATACAATGTAGCTGGGGACCGTGGGCCTGTGCCAGGTTCTAGGTCTGCTTTCCCCTCCTGGGAGCAGAGGTTCTGCTTCATCAGATGGTGAGCAGGGTGGAGTCAGCCCAGCCATGCCAACTTGCATGGCTGGATGCCCCTTGAAGGCCCTGGCCCGTCCTGTCAGCCACCCCAGCTTTGTCACAGGTTCAGGGCCATAGCAGAAGGTCATGGTGGCCTTGAGAAGGTGGGCTCTGAATTTGGAGGTTCCACGGAGGGTGACTGCTATGGGACAATGACCTGATTGTTTTGTGCTTGTTACTGTCCTGCCATAGCAGGTCATTATGTGACTTTCATAATGATCCTGTGCAGAGTGACAGTGTCTTCCACTGTAGGTGAAGGGCAGGTATCTGGTGCTGACTGAGGTCTGATGGCAGAAATGGGGTATGCAGCAGGACCCTCCCAGCGTAGCCCAAGGCCCCCAGGAAGGCCAGAGGTGGAGGAGGTGACAGACAGAGAAGGGCACAGTGGGAGGTGTTCCTGTAGCTGCGGCGGAGGATAAGGCATCCAGGCTGAGACCGGTGGGCAGGGTAGGGACAGCAGTGGCCAGCGTAGCATCTGCACGTGGGAAAGATCCAGTCTGGGGACTCAGGGATCCCACCTCATGAGAGTAGAACGGAGCAAGGCTCGGGAGCAGTGCAGCTGACCAGGGCAGGGGAAGCAGAGGTGGATGCCAGCTGTGTGCCCAGGGAGGCAGGCCAGAGTGAGGAGTCCCAGGGTGTGTCAGGATGGCGCCGGAATGCTGGCTGGAGGCCTGCAGGGGGGTGGACACCTCAGGTGTCCCCAGCAGCAAATAGGTAGAACCTAGATGGCAGGAGAGGGGCAGAGGGGACACACTGGGAAGCCCACCAGGTGTGTGGGGACCGGGAATATTCGCAACATGGGACTGGGGGCTGTGGGAATTAATGGGATCAGGCCTGAATAGCTGGCTGGCAACTGTGGTGCCGTAAGAGAGCTGAGCCAGAAGGCTTGGGGTGCTTGTGGGTGTCTGGGTGGATGCGGGGAGCGGTCAGTGAGGTCACTGCTCCAGCCACGATGCCAGAAACTGGCATCTCTCTCTCTCTCTGTCTCTCTGTCTCTGTCTCTTTGTCTCTCTGTCTTTCTGTCTCTCTCCCTCTCTCTCTCTCTCTCTCTGTCTCTCTCTATCTCCTTAGCCGGCCACTCAGATGGCTCCGCTGCATGGCTGCTGGTGTTTTTCAGGTGACACCCTGTTTGTGGCCGGCTGTGGGAAGTTCTTCGAAGGGACTGCGGATGAGATGTACAAGGCACTGCTGCAGGTCTTGGGTCGGCTCCCTCCAGAGACGGTGGGTTTACCCCCAGTCCATGGGGTTCCACTCTGTGTGGAGCACCCCCACACCCGGGGCACCCTTGGGAGGCCGGGAGAACAGCGCAGCTGCATGTAGCCCAGGCCCCTGGTTCAGGCCTCACCTGCAGCGGAGAGAGCAAGCGGGCCGTGCTGACTTTCTGTGCCTTTCTTTGATATTTAACATATGTTCGAGCCTGTCCAGTCCTGGGGGACAGCCCCACAGGTGTCCATCGGCTGTGCTCACCCCGTGAGGGACACAGATCATAGCAAGGACACGAGCCAGCCCAGAGACTTCAGGGCCTTCCTAAGAATGGCCAGATCCCTGGAACTCATGTCCTGGCTCTTTCCCCAGAGAGTCTACTGTGGCCATGAATACACCATCAACAACCTCAAGTTTGCACGCCACGTGGAGCCCAACAACACTGCTGTGCAGGAGAAGCTCGCCTGGGCTAAGGTGAGTGGGAGCCGCAGAGAGGGCGTGTCATGGCGCCATGACCTCCCAAGGGCCCTGCTCTACAGGGGTCCGGGTTCGGGCACCCACTGTTCTGTCTGTAGAGTAGTGTCACTGCCAGCCCGAAGCCACCTCGCTGCTCTGACTTGGTGGGTCTCCTGGAGGACTCTGCGTTTGCATGTCTACCAAGCGCCGAGGCTGAGCCCTGAGTTCTGGCTGTTTTCCCACACTCTGAGCAATGGCATTGGTGGAACCTGTGTGGGGAAACCGTCTCTACTACTGAGTTAAGTGGTTTCACTTTGAAAAACTATAATATGGTGGGTTCCACTGATCTGTTTCAAAATATGAAAGAAGTCTTCTTGCTAGTTAAATCTTGGACATAATGTATCACTCTTTCATATATTGCTAGTTTTCTATTTTTGGGTCTTTACTCATAAGAGATCATTGTTCTCTAGTTTTTATTTTCTTAGATGACTGTGTTCACTTTTGGTATCAGCATCATGCTGACCTCAAGAGCTCGAAAATGTTTTCTCCTTCTTTTGGAGTTTTTTTGTTGTTGTTACTGTTGCTGGTTTTTTTGGAGGTTGTTTTTGTTATGTTTTCTTTTTGAGACAGGGTTTCAAAGCATGATTCAGGCCGGCCTTGAACTCACTGTGTCACCCAGGTTGGCCTCAGATTTGAGGCTGTCTATCGCTTCTCGGCCTTTTGGCTAAGATCAAGTGTAGATTTGAGTCTGTCCTCCTTGGAAGAGTCAGCTCTCTCTCCTCGGAGATGGAGTGAATAGTAGGAAGAGGGAGAAAATCGCAGGATACACAGGGAATGTCACAGAGCAGTCCAGGGTTGTTCTTCCCAGGAGAGACAGAGCAGAGACTAGTGATCAGCCTGCGGACCCCCTCCTTGGGGCATCTCTGTGGCTGCAGGAACCCACTTGGTGCCACACTCTAGAGTGAAAGTGTGAGATGGGCCCTGAGGGTCAGCCGCCTACGTGGGTATCAGCATCCGCTGTCATAGCCTGTCCTGGTGCCCTCCTGTTGGCATGGCTGTAGAAGCATGGGACTATGTAGAGACTCAAGTGTACTCCCCTGCCTTGATCAGGCCACCTGGGTCCTCCTCTCTCCCTGGTCGGTGCTGCTCAGAAGTGAGGCATCTCAGGAAGAGGTGACAGTTGCCCGCAGGGTTCTGCAAGCCTTCCTCTGGGACTTCCTGAGTCCTGGCCAGCAGGGAGGGAGACCTGGCCGGAGCCTGGCTGAGAGTGAGCCCGCCTCCCTTTCACCCAGATGTTTTCTTCCTTCCTGTTCACCAGGACCTCTAGCCTGTGAAATGTACACATCACAGTCATGAAGAACCAGCTCCTCCTGCCCTTCCTTCCCTCCTGCCCTGGCGCGGTGGTGGCAGCAGCTCACCCTGTGTAGATGGCTTCCTGCCCACCTTGTCATCCACCAAGCAGGAGAAACCTGGCTTCCCTGGGGGCATTCGAGTTGGGGTCCCACCCCACTGCCCCTCTACCTCCTGCTGCTTGTTCTACCTTCTCGATTGGCTTCTGAGGATCATTAAGAGGTATTTGCAATGAGGTCTCTCTGTGACAAGGTTGTGTCTTGCAGGAGAAGTACGCCAGTGGGGAGCCCACCGTGCCATCCACGCTCGCAGAGGAGTTCACCTACAACCCCTTCATGCGCGTGAGGTGAGGAGCCCTGCGGCCAAGCAAAGAGCTAACCCATGTCCAAGCTCCCGGGTGGGTGGGCCTGACTTTCATCCCAAAACTGGAGAAACACTTCTGGTGCCTTTGCGAGGATCATGGCTGTCTCTGTTCCGGGGGCTTCAGGACCTGCAAGCAGGAAGCTACTGTCAGGACCCTGAGGCCCTGGCCCTGGGCAGTGCAGGACCACATGGCGTCCATGGCTTGCCACCTTCTGCCGCTGGAAGGACCTGGCTCGGGCTTTCAGGTCTCACACAAGAGACCATCCCTGGCCGGCTTCCTTCCTGGCCGTGTCCTGGCCCCTCTGGGCCCTTGTGCAGTGGGTAGCCTGCAGCCTGCCTTCCTCACACCTCCTCAGGGAGAAGTCGGTGCAGCAGCACACGGGCGAGATGGACCCCGTGACCACCATGCGTGCCCTCCGCAGGGAAAAGGACCAGTTCAAGGTGCCTCGGGACTGAGGTGGCCACGTCCAAACCCACCCCCTCCCAGCACATTTAGGGAGTGGGAGCTTTAGGTAAAAGACTGTCCTGCTGGTCATGCAAGAAATCTAATCTTGGTTTAATTTTAAATTAATTTCAGAGCTCTTACCTGTGTTATCAGATGTTCTAATGCATATTTATAAGAGAAAAAATTTAAAAGTATTTATTCCCATAACTCCTGCATGCTGACTGTCATCTGTTGCCTCAACCCGGTTTACCTGCGGCCTCTTCCATCCCAGCCTGGGCCAAGTCTCAGGCTTTTTCCCAGATGGACCTGGTCCTGGGCTGGGAGTCTCCAGCTCAGTACCAGTGTGCATGAAACCAAACCTCTGAGCTGGGCAAGCGCCTGGCTTTGTGACTGTAGCCTCATGCCTGCGTCAGCATGGGCCTCGAGTCCTGAATTGTCAGCAGGTACCAGGCAGCAGCTGAAGGACACCCTGCCCCAGCTCCCAGAATCTCTGCCCTGGAGTGATTATCTTGCTTTCCCTAAGGCCCCTCAGAAGTCAGTGCTCATTGCAAACCATCCCAGCCCCTGCTGAGGCGCCCCACAGGCTAGGCCTGAGCAGTCCACAGCATGGTGGTATCCTGCCTTGTCCCACAGAGGGGCCGACCATCCACTGAGAACTCCTGCCTGGTGGTGAGCAGGCATCCTGTGCGGCCTTGTCAGGTCAGGCAGGACGGTCCACACTTCCGGTTCCTGCTCTTGGTCTCCTGCTGCTCCAGCAGGCTGGATCCTGAGACCCCAGGTGAGCATCAGTGTGACTTTCCGAGGAAAATTCCTCCGGGTCACAGCAGAGAGATGAGGAGGGTCCCGGTGAGAGGAAAGGGGAGTGTAACCCCGGATGCTGATGGCCTCAGTGTGGGGGAGGAGCGGGGTGAGGCTTGAGTGCGTGGCCCAGGAGCCAAAGACACGGGGCTTCCCTGTGTGGAAGGAGGGGCATCTATGTTTGATAGTGAGTGGGGTCAGGCCCTGCAGTCTGTCACTGTGCGGACAGGTGTGCCATCCCCTCCTCCCTTCAGGGGCAGACTGCTCTTGTGGATCAGGGCCACAGGGCTTGTCCCTGACTGGGCACTACTGGAGCTGCACTGCTGTGGGATTGGAATCCAGGACATTTAAAGTAGCACAAGAAGTGCACAATTCCTTACCATTCAGTGATGATGACAGAGGGAGCCCCCAGCTGCACCTGTCCCCAGAGGTGCCATACAGTGGAGTCTGCACGTCCCTGTCCCTGCACCCCGACAGGTCCTTGGTACAGACCTGAGCAGCCAGAAATCCTGACTGCCAGTGTGATGCTGCTGTCTAGCCTGATTTCCAGCTGCCCGCTGTGCCTCAGTGGGCACAGGTACCTTCTAGATGGCTTCCCCAGAATGGCTGCCTTTGAGATGAACATTTCCTGCATTTAGCAGCTGCCATAGCACTTCACAAGTGGCTCAATTCTGCCCTCCATTCCTCCCATAAAAGAGCAGAGCCTTTAAATGTGCCTCAGCCCAGTACAAGGCAGCAGCCAGCCCAGCAGCCCTGTGTTCTGTGCCCCAGCCCTAAGGACCTGGTGGTTTTGCAGGTCCCTCTGGGACTTGCTTTCAGTGTGGTTGGTCATGACAGTCCGTAGGGCTCAGGGGCTGCTGCTTTCCTGTCTTTGTCACTGTAAACTGTGGCCTCCTCTCCCATGGATGAGAGAGTCTCTGTCGCATTCATGATGAAGGTCCAGCGCTGGGTCTCAGGGAGGTGTTTTCAACTCTTGAAAATGCCTCGGCTCGTCTGCTGAAACTCCGAGTGAGTTCTGCGCCTGCTCTGGGGAAGCCACTGTGCATCCCCGCCTGTGTGGAATGTGGCACCAAGCTTGTTTTTGGCGATGGTGTGTATGTGAAGTGGTAGTTCGCACAGGTTGGTCTGCCCCCATTCACTGCAGCCAAGCACTGTCTTACATAGTCACTGTATTTGGGAGAGCCGGGTTCCCCCCCCCATGAGCAGCCATTGTCTGGAAGCAGGGGACACTTTTGCACATGTGTTGATGTCCTTGCTGATCTGTGAGAGTTCCTGGTCTGCTCTAGTCTAATGTTCACTGTTTGTGTTAGGTGTTCTGTGTGTTCTTTGGTTATCCTTGTTCATAGTTCATGCTTTGTGGCTGGCTTCCCCATCTTGGTGAGAAGCGCTTAATTTCATCTTGCCTGATGCACCCATCCTATCTGTCAGGACTGTTTTTGTGTTCTGCATAACAGCTCTTTTCCTCCCCTGTGGTGTCTCCTGTGACCAAAGTCCAAATTCCTTTGGTTTTTGCTTTTCACATTTAGGTTTCTAATTCATGTGAAACTGCTTTTTATGCCTAGCTTGGTTTTTGTTTTAGTGTTGTTTTTTGGTGGCCCTCGGGATAGAACCCTGCATTTGTTACATTTCTCTCATTGCTGAGACAAAATATCTGCCACCCAGAGTTAGAGGGGAAGGGGTTTATTTGGCCTATTGTTCACCCGTGATCAGCTGGCTGCAAGGCAGAGTGGCAGAGGGGCAGCAGTTCTTGGTGGCAGAAGACAGCAAAATCAACAAGGGAGCTTAACAGCATCTTTCTGTCCCTTTCTTTTATTCAGACTACTTAGGGCAGGCAGCACTCACAGCCTTAACCCTAGTGCCCTTGTGCCTAGCATTGCCCCCTGAATCAATCACACATTCTAGATTCAGCCACTTCTGAAAAAATATGAGGCCAAGGGAGGGGGCATCTGAACATGAGCCATAACGTTCAATCTCTGACCTCCCCAAAGACTCATGCATATCCTTTTATGCAAAAAAGCATTTAGTCCATCTCTAAGAGTTATCAAAGTCCTAATGGTTTTAGCACCGCTGAAAAGTCCAAGTCCAAAGTCCTCTTTGAGATTTAAGGCAAACTCCGCTGCAAGTACCTGTACAAATGAAAAGAAAGTTAAACACTTCCACTATTCAATATTGTAAGTGGATGTACTGCCAAAGTGAGCACTATTCAGTGCCGTAAGAGACATTTCCACTCCACAGGGTACAAATAGGAGGATACAACAGAACGGGGCCAAAGCAAGTCTAGAATCCAGCACAAACGTTAAATTCCACAATTCCACTTCCAGCATCCCCGGAAATCTGTGGCAAGTTGTGAACTCTGAAAGGCCAGAGTGGCTGTGCCCTACGGCACTGCTGAGAGTTGTAGCTCCCACGGTGTCTCTCTTGCATCAGCTCTGCGCCCTCCTTGCAGTTTTCCTCTGAGGATCCGTGTCCCTGACTTCTCCAAACTCCAGGGGTCTCCCGTGCACCTCAGTTTCATATACCTTATAGCTTCACACACTGCCCTGTCAGGCACATTGCCGGGCCTCCCAGGCCTTCTTCTGAAATCTGGGTGGGAGCTGTCCTGACCCCATAACTCCTGCATTCTGTACACCCCTAAAACTAGCACTATGTGGATGATAACTAATCTCCCTCTCTTGGCCATAGAGGTTGAGTGCCTGGATTGCTAATAAGCATTTTGAACCCAGTCCTAAGAAACAAATTCTCTAGGTGGATGCCATTCTGGAACATGGTGCTCTGGAAGTCTCTTCTCAAAGCAAACACTTTCTTTTATTTTTGCAGTTCTGAGTTTGGAAAGATAAGAGTCCTTCTGCTTCCTGTGATGCCCTCAGGCCATTTTTCTTTCCTAGAATATTTCTTCTCAGCAATCAAGGTCTCCTCTGTTTTTTTTTTAAGACAGGGTCAGGCTGGCCCTGAGCTCAGCCTCCAACTCACATCACAGCAATCCTCCTACCTCTGCCTCCCGAGTGCTGGGATTACAGGCGTGAGCCACCACGCTGGGCACTGTGGTATGTGGTACTGATTGCTGCTGGGTGTGAGTCTCCATGCCCAGTATGGTATGTGGTTACCGGGGATCGAACCTGGGTCCTTCCGCTTCCAAGGCAGGCGCTGGAACCACTGAGCTATGTCCCCGGCCCATCCTCTGTTCTCTCTTTGCAGGCTGTAACTTTACTGAAGTTTACTGAACAAACTTCAAAACACTTAAAATCATCCTGCTGGGCTCTTTGCTCTTGATTCTCAAGATAAATCTGGCTAAGAGCCCCGCCCCTAATAGCAGCCATGCCACCGCCTCAAAATTAGACTGGTTTGAAATTCTTTTGTCAGTGTAATTAGTCCACCACCCTTAATCTCAATCTCAAGCAAAGCCTCTGGACACGACCAGAATGCAGACAAATTTTCTCCCAAGCCATAACACATATCTTCTGGAGTCCAACAGCCAATGCAGTCCTTCTTCCTGGCAGAAATCTCCTGAGCCTGGTCTTCATCGGCTGTTGGTCTTTTGAGCTCTGATCAGAATCTCCCATACAGAACAGCCCAACGCATTCCAGCTCCGCTTTTTAGTCAGCATCTCCAAATCTTTCCAAACTCTTTCCACAAAGCCATTTCTAAAGGCTTCTGAAGCTGTGGTCAGGTAATGCCACAGCAGCAACTCCACTTCTCTGCTATCAAGATTAACCCCGAGCTTTGTCCATATCAAGCACGTGTTCTAATAAGAAGTGAGTTGCAGCTCCAGAGTCTCCTAAGTTGCCTCCAAATGTGATCCCACTGCCTCATCCTCGTGAGTAGCTGATGCAATTTTGATACCTAGTTTTTATTCCCATATAGGTTAGATATCCAGTTGTCCCCACCTTTGGTTATACTGGCTCTCGCAGGTGTACACCGTCTCACACTTTGTGGCCTGGTGGGAGAAGGCTCGTGTGCTGTATACTGTGTACCATATTCTCCTCATTGCTGCAGCGCTAGACTAATTCTTCACTCCAGGAAGGGATATCGGCCCAGCCCATCTGCAGCAGTCTGGGACATCCCAGCCCTTTGTTCTTATGAGAGATGTCAGGCCGTTTTCCTCAAAGGAGCACCAGGACAGTGCTAGCTCAGGCTGGGAGGGAGTCAGGGAGTCTTCGCCATGTG
Organism: Petromus typicus; assembly: GCA_004026965.1. Lineage (NCBI taxonomy): Eukaryota > Metazoa > Chordata > Mammalia > Rodentia > Petromuridae > Petromus > Petromus typicus. The sequence continues at coordinate 20,325 of PVIR01006551.1, forward strand.
CAGCCCAAGTTACAAGTTACAACACACGATGACTGTTTGCTTAGCTCTTTGCCGCTGTGGAGCCTCGGTACAGTCCTGACGCCCAGGGGAAGGCTTTGGTCCCCACTGCTCTGCCCTCACCTCAGATTACAGCTGCAGCGTCTACTCCCACTCCCACAGTGACTCACAGAGCTCAGGAGAGTGCCATGCTTGGAACCACAGCTTGATTACAGCCACGCTGGGAATGGTCCGGGGGAGGCACCCCAGAGCTAGGCTGGGGTCTGTCCTGAACCTCTGTGCCCCTCCACTCGTGTTCACACAGGAAGCCCCCTGCAGCAGTGTCCCGCACCTGCCAGGCCACCGCAGCGGCATTGCTGATGGACTCATTGGCCACATGGGTGGACTCAGGCCATCAGGCTGCCGTGCCCAGCGCCCCCTGCTGGATCATGTGCGTGGTCTGTCTGGTCACCACCCTGTCCTGGGTGTCTTTTAGCACCCGCGGGGCTGTGAGCCAGAAGCTCCAAGGTGACAAACAGAAATTCTCAGGGCTCTGAGTTTTTGTCATTTTCTCCCCTTGGCCTCCCAAGGTCCAGTCGTCCTGGCTTTTGCTGCTGCTGTGAATGAGGTGCTGTAACGCCTGTGGGGTTTGGAAGGTGGTACAAGGTGCCCTGGCCTCGTACGGGGAGCCACAGCTGGGGCCTCGAGGGGGGCTGGTGGGAACTCAAGGCTGATTTGGGCGGGTACCAGGATGCTCTGAAGAATTTAGTGGCTGTGGCGCTTGTGCCCAGAGCAGGAGTGAGCAGCACGGAGCACACTGAGCTGTCACTGTCGGTGGGTGGCAGGGAGGCCTCTCCTGGAAGGTGGCACTGGAGTAAGACCTGAGGAGGTGCTGAGCGGGAAGAGCGAAGTGCCCACAAGTGTGACGGCAGAGCAGGGACGGTGCGGCCGTGTGGGTCAGGTGAGCCCTGGTGTCCACGCTGAGGCGCGCAGAGCACACCACGGCTGGACAGGAAGCCAGTTCTGGGCCTTTCCCAGGATTTCTGATGCCTGCGGAAGGAAGCATTCCACCCGCTCAGCCAGGCTCTGACCTTAGTGGGGAGCTGAGGGTCCCCAGGCAACGCCATGCTGGGAACAGTGCTGGCTGGGAGGGGACTTGGGAGCCCTGTGGGATTGAAGGCATCTTGTGAACTGGGTGGGAGAAGCAGTTCAGGGCGAAGCCCCACACCCAGGGAACTGCAGTGAGGCTGAGTCCGGAGGTAAAGTCGGCGAGATGAGGAGGGGCCTGGCAGGTGGGGAGAAACTGGAAGAGCAGGTGGGCGCAGCCTGCGGGCAGTGCCCCGAGCCGGGCTGGGGCTCAGCACCTGCTAACGATTCCCCTCCAATCTGATACACTATCGGAACAGATTTTCTGATTGTTACATTTTGGGGGCTAAATTCAATTCCACCATAATTTCAGTTGCTGGATTCAATCTGCTGACGTCTATTTTGTACAGTTCCTGTCTGGCTCTGATGTTCTGCAGTAAGAGCCTCTGGGCCCGTTCTTGTTTGCTTATTTGTTTGTTGAGGTTCTGGGGTTGGAAACTGGGCCTCCTGCATGCTGGGCCAGTGCTCACCACTGAGGTACACTTCGGCCCCGGTAGATATCTTTAAAACCAGCAATTGTTTTTCAGTGATTGCTGGGCTATGACTTATAAAGATTTTTGTTCCTGTCTCACATTTTCAAATCAGGTGTGTAGTCTGTACTCCCTCACCCAAGCACACTGTCTCTCTCCTTTTTGACACTGCTAGGGGTAGACCAGGGCCTCTCGTGCCCTATCGGGGAGCCACTCCCCACCCTAGCCTGTTCTTGCCTTCCTTATTTCTGGATCCTCTTGAGCCTCTCACGTCCTTTCTAAGGCAAATGTGAAGCAGGTTTCTCTTCATATGGCCCGGGCTCGCACCAGGAGCTTGGCTGAACTGTATTTCTTTAATTTCCCTGCCACACATACAAGTAGGTGTCCAGGGTGGCTGGAGTCACTGCATCACATACATCTGAGGTGTCTCCACAATTCCACAACCTTTTGTTTTGTTTTGTTTTGTTTTTTTTAGGTTTTTTGAGACAGGGTCTCGCTTTTGTGGTTTAGGCTGGCCCTGAGCTCAGCCTCAAACTCACATCACAATCCTCCTGCCTCTGCCTCCCGAGTGCTGGGATTACAGGCGTGAGCCACCACGCCCGGCACTGTGGAATGCGGTACTGGTTGCTGCTGGGTGTGGGTCTCCACATCCAGTATTGTTATGTGGTTACCGGGGAATTGAACCCGGGCCCTTGCGCTTGCAAGACAGGCGCCGGAACCACTGAGCTAACTCCCCGGCCCTGTTTTGTTTTGTTTTTTGAGACAGGGTCTCGCTTTGTGGTTCAGGCTGGCCCTGAGCTCAGCCTCAAACTCACATCACAGCAGTCCTCCTGCCTCTGCCTCCCGAGTGCTGGGATGACAGGCCACTATGCTCAGCACTCACACTACACCCAGTTCTTGAGGATTTTCATTTTTGAAACATTACTGCATGGCCTTTTTCCCGATTTCCCTGGATTTCTGTGGTCCACTGCAGGTTCGGGGTCACCCAGGGCCACGTTCATGTCCATTTTGTCTGACCCTTTGCTGATGTCTCTGGGACAAACCTACCTGTCCTCTGCCCCTCTGTGGGCCCCCGAGTCTAGCTTCTCTCCCTGAAGTGTATCTGTTCCTACCAGCCAGCACAGGGATCCTGGGCCCCTCAGGATCCTCAGTCAGATCACCAGTTCTTGCATCTTCTTCCGCTGTGGCTGCTGTGTTGTCACAGATCCCAGCACGTCGGATCTCTCTCCCGCTTAGGACTTTAGCAACTGTCTTCCCTGGGCTCACCCAGTGCCACAGATAATCTGTTTCTACCAGGAGCAGCAGGGGAGCCGGGGCACACATGGCCAGGCCCAGGTGGGTGGGGGAGGCTAGCACTACCCACACACCCACAGGCCTACCTCAGAGTCCCAGCTCAAAGACCACTTACTGTTTTTCAGTAAATATCCTTAATTTTTAAGTTCTATCATGCTCTATATTACCAACCAGCAATTAATTTCTCTCCTGACAGTCCTCTGTGGACTGCTGGGGATGTCTCAGTACTGCAAATGGACAGAGGTACGGCAGAGAAGAGGGGAACAGATCATATGGTGTCACCCATCTGCAAAACTGGTGATTCCAATACCCCACTGAATAACTGATGAGACACTTCTGCAGACCATTAGCAAGGATGTTACAGAATGTCATACCTGGGCAGAATCTGCTATTTACAGAACACATCACCAGTGTTTTTTGTTTTTTTTTTTTTGTTTTTTTTTGTTTTTTTTTTTAGGTTTTTTGAGACAGGGTCTCGCTTTGTGGTTCAGGCTGGCCCTGAGCTCAGCCTCAAACTCACATCACAGCAATCCTCCTGCCTCTGCCTCCCGAGTGCTGAGATTACAGGCGTGAGCCACCACGCCCGGCACTGTGGTATGTGGTACTGGTTGCTGTTGAGTGTGGGTCTCCACACCCAGTATTGTTATGTGGTTAACCCGGGCCCTTGCGCTTGTGAGACAGGCGCCGGAACCACTGAGCTAACTCCCCGGCCCCAACCAGTGTTTTTTCAAGTACTCAAAGAACATTCTTCAGGATAGATCATATCATAAACTACAAGACTAGTCACAAAATTAAAAAGGTTTAAATTACATAGAGCATATTCTTTAACCCTAGGGAAGTCAGAGATTTACATAACAAGGAGCCTGGGAAAAATCTCAACTGTTCCATGATGAAAATGTTTGTAAACAGAAAATGGGTCAAAGAAGATGAAAATGCATTGTGTTAAAAATTGTGGAATGCAGCTAAAGCAGTGCCCAGAGAGAAACTTACAGGTGTTTTGTTTGGTTGGGTGGTTTATTTTTTGTTTTTGTTTTTGTTTTTTGTTTTTTTTTTTGTTTTTTGAGACAGGGTCTCACTTTGTGGTTCAGGCTGGCCTTGAGCTCAGCCTCCAACTCATCACAGCAATCCTCCTGCTTCTGCCTCCTGAGTGCTGGGATTATAGGCATGAGCCACCACGGCCGGCACTGTGGTATGTGGTACTGATTGCTGCTGGGCTCCACACTCAGTATTGTATGTGGTTACCGGGGATTGAACCCGGGTCCTTGCGCTTGCAAGACAGGCGCCGGAACCACTGAGCTAACTCCCCGGCCCTGGTTGGGTAGTTTTTTGAGACAGGGCTTCACTATGGAGCTGGACTCAAATTCAGGGGTATCCTCCTGCCTTAGTCTCCAGAGTTCTGAGATTACATGTGTGTACCAGCATATCCAGCTGAAACAAAGTTTTAAGTACTTATCTGAAAAGAAAGATGTCAAAAAAGAATGTAGACTTCTCCTTAATAAGCTTGAAAATTAAACCTAAACTAAGCAAAGGACAAGATGACAGAGGAATTCTGTGAAAGAGAAAACTCAGCATGTGGTTATATGAAAGATTAATAAAACTGACAAACTCCTACGTTGACTGACCAAGAAAATGAGAGAAAATATAAACTGTGAAAAGGGAAATCACTACTGATATTTCAGAATAGGACTTATATGAAAATGCTAAGAAAACTCTATAGTAAACAGGTAACTTAGATGGACACATTCCTAGACAGATGTAAATCACTTAATTGACTTTAAAAGGAAATAGAACCAGCATGGTATACACCTGTGGTCCCAGCTACTCAGAGACTGATGCAGAAAGATCTGAGCAAAACAGCAAGACCCTGTCTGTCTGTCTGTCTGTCTCTCTTTTGGTTTTCTGAGACAGGGCCTTGCTGTGCAATTCAGGCTATGTGGTTCTGGCCTTGAACTCATGGCAATCTTTCTGCCTCAGCCTCCCAAGTGCTGAGATTACAAGCATATGCCACCATACTTGGCCAGACACCCTCACTTAAGGGGAAAAGCATTTGAATAGACCTACAGCTAAACACTGCCCACAGGAGTTCAGACCCAAGTGGCTTCACCCAAAAAGTCTATCAGTAACATCAAACTTCTAGAACAGAGAGGAGGAAATACTCAGCTTGCCAGGCTACTACTGCCGTGATACCAAAGCCAGAGAAAGACATCCCACACAAAAAAGTGCAGATCAAGCTACATGTTGTGCACACAGCACCCTGGGAGGTTGAAGCAGGAATCTTATCATAGCCTTAGTGACAGTTTAGCGATTCAGTGAGCTCTTGTCTTAAAATAAAAAAGGGCAAGGGATATAGTTCAGTTCAAAGGCCCTAGGTTCAATCCTCGGTACCACTAAAAACTAAAATATACAGATCACTGTCTTTAAGGAACATAAATATAAAAATATTAATTTGTTTGAGGTAGGGCCTCACCACATAGCCCAGGCTGGCCTCAAACTCACAGCAGCCCTCCTGTCTTAAGCCTCCTGAATGCTAGGATTACAGGTGTGCCACCTTCACAGCCAGAGGAAGCCCTTAACAAAACATTAGGCAACCAAATGGGATTTATCATAGATATGTAACGTTGGTCAACTATCAGAAGTATAGTAGGCCATATTAACAGAACAAAGAACAGAACTCACAAGGGGCCAGGATTAAGCTCCGTGGTTCCGGTACCTGCCTTGCAAATGCAAGGTCCCGAGTTTGATCCCCAGTAACCACATACAACAGTGCTGGGTGTAATGGCTCACACTTGTAATCCCAGCACTTGGTAAACAGAGGCAGGAGGATTGCTGTGAGTTCCAGGATAAATTCAGGGCTAGCCTAAATTACAAAGGGAGACCCTGTCTCAAAAAACAAAATAAAAGGGCCGGGGATTTAGCTCAGTGGTTCCGGCGCCTGTCTTGCAAGCGCAAGGACCCGGGTTCGATCCCCGGTAACCACATACCTATACTGGGTGTGGAGACCCACACCCAGCAGCAACCAGTACCACATACCACAGTGCCGGGCGTGGTGGCTCACGCCTGTAATCTCAGCACTCGGGAGGCAGAGGCAGGAGGATTGCTGTGATGTGAGTTTGAGGCTGAGCTCAGGGCCAGCCTGAACCACAAAGCGAGACCCTGTCTCAAAAAAAACCTAAAAAAAACACAAAAAAAACAAAAAAAACAAAATAAAAGGGCCGGGGATTTAGCTCAGTGGTTCCGGCGCCTGTCTTGCAAGCGCAAGGACCCGGGTTCGATCCCCGGTAACCACATACCTATACTGGGTGTGGAGACTCACACTCAGCAGCAACCAGTACCACATACCACACTGAGACCCTGTCTCAAAAATCCTAAAAAAGGGGCCGGGGAGTTAGCTCAGTGGTTCCAGCGCCTGTCTTGCAAGCGCAAGGGCCCAGGTTCTGATCCCACAATACTGGGCGTGGAGACACCCCAGCAGCAATCAGAACCAAGTACCACAGTGCCGGGCGTGGTGGCTCACGCCTGTCATCCCAGCACTCGGGAGGCAGAGGCAGGAGGATTGTGATGTGAGTTGGAGGCTGAGCTCAGGCCAGCCTGAACTACAAAGCGAGACCCTGCCCCCTACAAAAAATTTAAAGAATAAAATAAACACAGGAATAAACTGTAGAAATGGGAAGGTCATGGGTAGAGGATGGAAAGAGGGAAAGGGGGGTAAAAATGACCAAGACAGGATATGTATATGTACCGATTCCCCAAGATTAATGTAATTACTGCACATCACAAACATATACTACACTAATAAACAATTTAGAAAAACGGTGGCTGTCTCCGCCTCCAAAGTATGTACAAATGTAAGTGACCAGCAGCCAGGCTGCTCTTAAAGCAGGCTCAGGACCTGGGCCCTGCCCCATCAACCATGAAAAACTAAAGTCCCCATCATAGGCTGTCTGCTGCTCTTCAGGACGCAGGGGCCGAGGGAATGGGTGAAGGCCAGGGAGGGCGGGGGACAGCAGGCACTGTGACTGCCACATGGCTAAGCAGGGGAGGCAGCTCCAGTTTGGATGAGGGAACTAAACCCTCTGACGGTGAGACAGTGGGCTGACAGGTACAATGAGCGTCTGTGGACTCCTCGAAAGAACACACTCGAGTCTATGCAGACAGGCCTCAGAATCAAGGGTCTCCAGTGGGTCCACATCCCTGGGCACTTAGCTATGCTTGTGGTTGGTGTTTGAGGAATGAAGTTCAATATGTCATCCGAGACTACCTTAAAATTACCAAAATCACAAGGGTACAATAGTGTAAGACACGACCCAGAGGGACAGCCCATCCAAGCGCTTCTGATGTCTCCTGGGTCTGACTAAAGGACAGCCTGAGATAAGCCAGCAAGAGACATGGGAAAAACTGCAGAGTGTGGAGGCCTACCTGCACCTAGCTCCACAAAACTGGACTTGGGGTACATGGGAAAGAGGCCTGGGACCCCCCTCCTCCCCTAGTAAAACGACAGCAACACCCACTCTCCTTTCCCAGTACCCCCTGGGACACAAGGGGGCGCAAACTCACTCCCGGCTCGCTGGTTCCCAGAAGGGGCTGTGACCATGGCCTCAGAGCCTGCTGAGGCCGCACTTTGCTGAGTAAACTGCTCTGTGGCTCTGGGTGTGGACTTTCTCCCTGTGGATCTATAATTTCTCAGAACAGAGGTTGAGGAATAACCTGAAAAATAGCCCAGAGATGGGGCAGCATGGCGGGGGCCAGAGGTCCCCCTGCCCCCGGAGCTGTCCAAGAATCCCCCGGACCTCTACGCCCGCTTCTATTCAGATCGGTTTGCCTCTGACAGCCCCTCTGTGTTCGTGTCCCCACCACCCAAGGCAGAGCAGAGACAGTGGGAATATCCGCTGGGGTCCAGGCTAGGTGGCCAGGTCCAGAGGTGGTGGAGATCGGCAGGTGCGGTGGGCCCCCCACGGCAGCAGCTTCCACAGCCCGACCCCAGGGTGGCCTCCGACAAGACCCCAGACCAGCTGGGTCGCTGTAGCCTCTGCACACAGAACAGGGTGACCAAAAGGTCCCTGTGGGAGCCTCAGGCCAGTGCAGAGCAGCTGGGGGCCCGAGTGCCGGCCCTGCAGCCTGCAGGAAAAGCAAACAGGGCCAGTGGCCCTGCCAAGTATTCCTAGAAGAGGCCTCAGGGGAGGGGCTGTGAGTAGACATCAGCTGACCTTGAGGTCACAGGAGGGGCCGAGGCTGGGCCTGGGACCAGCAACTGCGGCAGATCCTACTTGGGCTGTTAGGAAACCCCAGTGCAGGTGGGCAGTGTGCCGCACAGCCGGGCGGGGCGTCAGGGAACGGGGTGGCACCTGCTTAACCCCAACACAGCCATCAGCTCAGTCTGGGGGTGAGTGGTGGGGTCTCCAAGGCCTCAGGAGCTGCCCGAGGACCGCCCCCTTCCTGGGGCTGGAGCTAGTGGGACGTGAGTTCAGACCTGCTGTGAGCACTGGCTCCTTGGAGATTACTCAGAGAAGGAGCTCCCGTCCCCACCCACTCAGACCACACACAGGGACATGGCAGATAGATCCGTGGCTCCCAAAACCATGTCTCAGTTCACCTCAGAGCCCAAAGGAGGTTGCGGGGTGGACAAGGGACCTTAGCCATCTCAATGTACCGTCTGCACCCAGGGGACTTGGTGCTGACACTGGCCACCCGGCACGAGGGGGTTAATGGAGCTGAGACCTCGGGGCAGGGCCAGCCGACAGCTGCCCAGCAGCAGGGAAGCCAGAGGGCAGGAGCAGCCAGCCCAGCAGACCGCCCTCGCGCACTCTGCACGCGGGATGGCCCTGAGGAAAGGTGAGACACCCAGGTGTCCCCTGCCAGGTGGTGACCCCAGCCCTCTTGGACAAGGGCTAAGGCAGGCCAGGGGAGCTGGGGGGGGAGGTCAGCTCTGGGTGGGCCAGCAGGGGACATGACTAGGCCTGGCACCAGAGGATCTCTGCTCTCTCCTCTCCTGGTGGTGACACAAAGGAGGGCAGGGCATGAGACAAGTGCTCAGCCCCTGGGCAGTACGGGGTAGCGGGACAAGAGGGGCTTCTCACATTCTTCGGAACAGATCTTGCCTTGGGCTATCCGCCAGGCTGGAGCCTGCTTCCCTCCCTGCCTGTTCCCTGGCCTGGCACTCTCACCCTCCGCTCCGCCTCCGTGGGCGCCATCTTGATGTCTGGGTTGGCCACCAGCACAACGGCACTCCAGGACCACTTTCACCCTTGGGTAGGGGAGCAAAGTAGGACAGAGTGGGCATGACACAGTTCCTGCCTACCCCTGGAATCCCAGGAGCCATCAGGGTAGGGACAAGACTCCACAGGGGTCCCGGGGCACTGTTGTTGAGGGACCTACAGATACATCAATGGGGCCCTAGGTGAGCTAAGTTGTCAATCTAGGGCCCCCATGTGTCCCGAGATCTGTGCCCTACCCTAGTACCAACATGGAATGTAGGCTGAATAGCAAGTGGGTAGGTCCCCCAATCAGGGTCCTCGGGCACAGGGACTACCCAACTCGTTGTCCAGCCGAGAGCTGCAAGCAAATAACCCACCCGATCTTTTCCAGAATGTCTGCAAATGGCCAGGTCTGAGCCAATGGCTTAGTTTTCTCTCTTCTGGGCCAGCGTGATAAAGGCTTGAGCTTTTATCTCAAGGGGCACAGGCGACTGACTACAAGGCCCAGTGTGCCGGGGGTGTAGAGTGCCTCTGTTCTCACAACCTGCGTGATGCGGGAACCAGGCCCTTTGTCCCTGTGGTGGGGTGAGGATGGCCATCGGCTGTCCCCATAGGGTGGGGCTGTTTCTACAGTCCCACCTGGCTTCTATGGTTTAAGTGGCTGACCACGTCTTAGGTCACAAACGAGATTTCCCTCTTGCTACAGCTGAGGCCTGGGGAAGTCTGGGGTCTGCTTACATCCTGGTACCTGCCAGAGCACCCTCCCCAAATCCCTTTCCCTGCAGGAGGCCTGGCCCTGGTGGTGCTGCTACTCTGGGCAGCACCCGGGCCCCACGGCAGCCTGGAGGGAGCAGAGCCCGGAGCATTGGCAGATGCTGAGGGCCCACAGTGCCCAGCTGTGTGTGCCTGCAGCCACGACTATGCAGATGAGCTTCACGTCTTCTGCAGCGCAAGGAACCTCACGAGGCTGCCCGATGGTATCCCAGATGGCACCAGAGCCCTGTGGCTTGACGGCAATAACCTCTCCTCCATCCCCGCGGCAGCCTTCCGGAACCTCTCAGGCCTGGACTTCCTCAATCTGCAGGGCAACATGCTTGGAGGCCTGGAGACGCGGGCGCTGCTAGGCCTCCAGAACCTGTACCACCTCCACCTGGAGCGGAATCGGCTGCGGAGCCTGGGGGCCGGCGCATTTGCGCACACACCAGGCCTTGCTTCACTGAGCCTCAGCAGCAACCTGCTGGGCAGGCTGGAGGAGGGCACCTTTCGAGGCCTCACCCACCTCTGGGCCCTCAACCTTGGCTGGAACAGCCTGGTGGTGCTGCCTGATGCTGTGTTCCAGGGTCTGAGCAACCTCCGAGAGCTGGTGCTAGCACGTAACAAGCTGGCCTACCTGCAGCCGGCGCTCTTCTGTGGCCTGGCTGAGTTGCGGGAGCTAGACCTGAGCAGGAACACGCTGCGCAGCGTCAAGGCCAATGTCTTTGTGCAGCTGCCCCGACTCCAGAAGCTTTACCTGGACCGCAACCACATTTCAGCTGTGGCCTCTGGTGCCTTCCTGGGTATGAAAGCACTGCGCTGGCTGGACCTGTCCCACAATCGTGTGGCCGTCCTCCTGGAGGACACCTTCCCGGGCCTGTTGGGCCTGCACGTCCTGCGCCTGGCACACAACGCCATTACTAACCTGAGGCCCCGTACGTTCAAGGACCTACATTTCCTGGAGGAGCTGCAGCTTGGCCACAACCGCATCCGGCAGCTAGCAGAGAAAACATTTGAGGGCCTGGGGCAGCTGGAAGTGCTTACGCTCAATGACAATCAAATCCAGGAGATCAAGGTGGGTGCCTTCCTTGGCCTCTCCAATGTGGCCGTCATGAACCTCTCCGGCAACTGTCTGCAGAACCTCCCAGAGCGCGTTTTCCAGGGCCTCAGTAAGCTGCACAGCCTGCACCTGGAGGGCAGCTGCTTGGCTCGCATCCGCCCGCAAACCTTTGCTGGCCTCTCCGGGCTGCGGCGGCTTTTCCTCAGGGGCAACAGAATCTCCAGCATTGAGGAGCAGAGCCTGGGTGGGTTGTCTGAGCTCCTGGAGCTTGACCTCACCTCCAACCGGCTCACACACCTGCCCCACAGGCTCTTCCAGGGCCTGGGCCAGCTGGAGTACCTGCTCCTCGCTCACAACCAGCTGTCGGCACTGCCCACAGACACCCTGAGCCCCCTGCAGCGGGCATTCTGGCTGGACTTCTCACACAACCGCCTGGAAGCGCTGGCCAAGGGCCTGTTCTCACCCCTGGGGCAGCTGCGCTACCTCAGCCTCAGGAACAACTCCCTACAGACCTTTGTGCCGCCACCTGCCAACCTAGAGCGTCTGTGGCTTGAGGGCAACCCCTGGGACTGCCGCTGCCCCCTGAAGGCACTGTGGGACTTTGCCCTGAAGAGCCCCAGCGTGGTGCCCCGCTTCGTGCAGGCTGTATGCGAAGGAGATGATTGCCAGCCTGTGTACACTTACAACAATATCACCTGCACCAGCCCTGCCAACGTCTCGGGCCTCGACCTGCGAGACGTTAGTCAGGCTCACTTTGCACAGTGTTGACCCAGGTGTGCTGGCCTTGGGCTTCAGGATGAGTCTTCACTGTCCCCAGGGGCCTGGTGGCCAAGGTGTCTCTTGCTCTGGTGACCAGCGCTGGGCTGTTCACTCCCTGGGGAACACGGTCCTGGCAGCTGAGTGACCCTGACTCAGGAGAGGAGGGCATAAGTGGGTGTTCACAGGCCTGACCAGGAGGGTGGGGCATAGTAGTGCTTCTCAGCTGTCCACGATTAAAAGCTAACTAATACAGCACGTGACCTCGAGAAGTAAGCTGAAGGAAGAGCAGGGAGATGTCAGCCATGTTCTCATTTCCCTCACCCATGATCACTCTGTGCTGACCTCGCTCTGCCTATGCCGAGCGAGCCCCGGACACGCAGGTCTCGGGTGGGGGGACACCTCATTCCTGGAGGTGTCACTGCTTCACTCTTCCCAGTCCTCACAGCTGACCACTCAAGGATCTGCAGACACGTATTCAGCTCTTCCTGAGACCTTGGCGTCATGTCTCTCTCAGTGGCAGGGGTCAGGGCCTGCACCTCCTGCTGGTGCTGTCCCTGCTGGGATGAGGTGTGGATCACAGCAGCACTGCCAGCGAGCCGGCCCAGAGCACAGCTCATCGCTCTCCCACATGCTACAGGCAACCCTGCCCACGTGGGCCCTGCACCCCGTCCCAGTCCTTTGGAAGGCCTGCGCTCTTCCCTTGGAAGGGTCATGCCACCGTTCTGCTTTCTAGATTACATCTCCTCCCTGGCCTTACCAGGAAACGTGAGGAAAGGGCCTCTAGGATGATTTAAATTTGACTTTGTGGTCTGAGGTGAGGCTTGGGCCCAGGTCTCCCTGCAGTGCCTGAAGAGGGCAGCTCTATTAACACCAAGCACGGTCACCCATAGGTTTCTTTCTCCTTTTTTTTTTTTTGGTACTGGGAATTCAACCTTGCACTTGCCAGGCAGGCGCAGTGCCACTGAGCTAAATTCCCAGCCCCGTCCATGAGCTTCTAATATTAACATCTTAGCAAGTTTCCCCAAATGAGACAGAGTAACATTCTCACTGATCAGGGGTCTGGTACAATAAAACCAACTGTGGCTGATCTAGTCGTGGGATGGTTGGAAGCAAATGCTATCAGGACTAGGGACAGATCTGAAACGTCAGACTCAAGATCAAGGTGGTGGGTACATTTAATGGCAGGTCCCTGTGTTCTGAGGCCAGCTCACAGCATTGTGGAGCTGTCCCGATGGCACAGAGCACTCAAGGGCTGAGGCCCCAGGGGATGGCAGAGGCCTGGGCCAGCTGTCAGCAGCAATTAGTCTATCTGGGGCACTAGACCTGAGAAGAGGCTAAGACCACCGCTACCTTAACGTACCAGGCCCCCCTAGGTAGGATGTGGCAGACCTATAAACCCAGCACTTTCGAGGCTGAGGCAAAAACGATCACTGCAAGTTTCAGGTCAGCCTGGGCCACAGTGAGTTCAAGACCAAACTGAACTACGAGTGAGGCCCTGTCTCAAAACACAAAATGAAACAAAAACAGAAAACAAACATGGTACCAGGCCTGAGCTGTCCTTCAGCCATGGGGCAGCCAGACAGAACTATTGTCAGTGTGCATCACTTGTGACAAAACCCCTCCAAGGTCAGGGCCAGGCAGGAGACACACACTGAAGGTCCCTGACTAGTGCTGCGGGCCCCAGGACGCACCCAGGACCCCTGCTGCGGAAAGTCCTGAAGGCTGTCAGTGGAGCCCTTGGTGGAGGAGCTCTCAGGAGAGCAGGGCGGGCAGCCCGTCATCCAGAATTTTCCGAGCTATGGAGGTGAGTGCAGGGAATGCAGGACTCTTGGGGAACTCCTGGGTGAGGTCATGGCCCTCCTCCAAGCTCCTGGTGAGCACGGGGTCCAGAGGTACAGAGCCTGCAAAGACAGGAGGGCGTGGGAAGAGAAGGTGGCACCCTGAGGCCCCACACTCAGGCGTCTCCTGCTGCCACGGCCTGTGCTACTGTCTTCTCTGAGGCCGATGCTTGTCTCTTCTGATCACCCACTTGAAAGACAAGCAGTGGGACCACAGCACCCACAGAGGGGATCCCAGAACCCCAACTGGCTGCTGGCAACATCCTCTCTTCTGTTCTTCTGGGGTCTCTGTGTGCATCAGTCTCCCACGCTGCTGGTCACTGGGGGGGCTCTGTTGGTGGCGGCGCTTCACACTGGTGGTGCAGGTTACCCATTTTCACATGGGTACAGCGGGATCCCACCAGGGGAGAAGCAGGGTGGGGAACCAAGACCCCAGCAAGACCCGGGTGAGGCTGGTGTCCACACTCACCTAAGAAGGGGACTCCAGCGAGCTGGGCTAGCTCCTCCCCACCGCCCCTGGAGAAGATGTTGGTGCATTCCTAGGAGACAGGAGCTGTGAGGGCCCAGCTCATCGTGTTGAAGGCCAGGGGCTGACAGTGACTGGTCTCCTTAGACCCCTGCCTGGTACCTGTGCTCGTCAACTCTCACAGCCTGTGGTTTCCCAGGACTCACCGTGCAGTGCGGGCAGGCGAAGCCACTCATGTTCTCCACAACCCCGACCACTTGCAGCCCTGTCTTCCTACAGAAGGTCAGCTCTCGTCGCACATCCCCCACAGACACCTCCTAGACACCAAAAGAGGGCCGGGTTAGTCAGCAGCTAAGTCAGCCAAGAATTGCATAACAAACAGGGAGAACTGGCCATCACAGCTGAGCCCAGTGGTGGGACCACATACGCAGGGGACGGGTGCAGCTGTGGGCTATACCTGTGGTGTGGTGACCACGAGCGCTCCCAAGGGCCTGTAGGGTCGCAGTGCTTCCACCACTGCCATGTGCTCATCAGAAGTCCCTGGGGGTGTGTCCACCACCAGGTAGTCCAGCTCCCCCCAGGCCACGTCGGACACAAACTGCTTTATCAGTGCTGCGAAGACCCAGAGAAAGAGGGGAGATAGTCTGAGCCACGTGGATCAGCACCGAATCCAGGAGGCACTGCCAGCCTGAGGCCCCACCCACTCCACCCTTTAGGTTCCTGGGGGTTACTTGCAGCACAGGGTTGAAGAAGTGAGGGGCCTGCTGCTGGTTCTTAGTCAGGTAGGGGAGCAGAACACAGTGAGGAAGTGGCGCCTTTGCTACCCACACAAGCACCACTTTCTTCCCTGCTGCTGTGCTACCCCCAGCACCTAGCCCGTCCCCACATGCCCACCCTGTGGTGACTGGCAGCTGCCTCTTGCTAAGGTCCCAGCTCAGAAGGGAGCCACAACCTCTTGGGGATGTCTACACCAAACTCTCAAGCCTGGGTGACAGACTGTTATTAAAAGTCCCACAGGTACATCCGGGACCTGCCCCATACAGTGGAGCCTCAAGTTACACCTCATTTGACAGACGAACCACTTGGGTTGTAGCCAGACTTTCACTTTTAACTTAGGACCAAAGTCTTGAGTTATGACCCGAATGCCGGCTGCTTGTGTTTTCAGATGGTCTCACATAACATCCTTTCCGGTATGGTGCTGAGAAGTCCTGGGCCAGTGTCTCTCTCTATGGACACTGACATCTGCCTGCATACAGGATAGAGACTTTGAAGGTGGTAGAGGAGACTGAGCCTTCAATTGACCAACTGAGTTACAACCAACCCTCAGGAATGAATTGAGTTCCCCAGCCAAGGGCCCACCATACTTGTTACTCGTCCCAACTACCTCTTACTGCAGTTGGACAGTTTATTGCCACCTGCGGCTCCAGGGACTGTATCCTATCCTCATCAAAGCCCCACCCCCACTTGAGAGGGAGAGAGGGCAGCCCTCCACCTGTAGCATTTTTCTTCTTTTTTTTCAGTACTGGTCACAGACTCCAGGACCTTCACGCTGAGCTACATCTCTAGCCCTTTTTATTTAATCTTGAAGCAGGGCCTTGCTAAGTTGCCCAGACGAGGACTAAACTTAGTGATCTTCTTGCCTCAGCCTCCCAGGATGCTGAGAGTACAGGTCTGTGCCACAACACCTGGTCCCTTCCGAACTTTTAAATTCTGAACTCTGAGAAGTCAGCGGGGCGAGGTTCGCTGTTCGCTTGCTGGGTCATTACCATTCTTCTTGGGACCTCTCCACACCACTGCCTCGTCTGGATTCTCCAGCAGGAAGCCCACAGACATTAGGGAGATGCTCTGCTCCCGGTCCACAAAGACAGGCACCCAGCCACGGTCACACTGGTGTACAGCCCTGCCCTGTGCTCGGAGCATGCGCGGGATGCTGGGGCCACACAGGTCTACATCCAGGATCCCTACCTGCAGAAGGCCAGATGGCAAAAGCTCAGCAATGCCCAGGTGCAGGGGGCCAAGCTGTTGGCACTAAGCTGAAGTGCTCACGGCGGGGCCTCACCTTTTTGCCCTCATAGTGCAGTGCCAGGGCCAGCTCTGTAGAGATGGTGCTCTTCCCCACACCTCCCTTTCCCGAAAGGACAAGGATGATGTGCCGCACACCAGCCAGGTTCCCGGGTTCTGGTGAGAAGCAGAAGTTGGGATGTTGGCTGTTTTCCAGGGAGCACAGGCTCTTACCGCTCATTCACTTGAGGTCACAAAACAGCCCCTGCACCAAATTCTGACGACAAAAGCTAATGATTAGACCCAAATGAGACGCTCACCCCTTCTGCCCCCACATAAGCAAAGTCCTGCAGGCAGATGGAAGGTCTTTTAGCAGCCCCAGGTTGACTTATCCCCCCATCTGTCTGAAGTGAGGCCACTGAAGGCAAAATATCCCAAACCGCTCTCCCAAGCACAAGTAACCCTGGGCTTACAGGTGTCAGGGGGAGGCTGATGGCGCTGAAGACACGGTGCAGTCATAACCAAGCCAGCGTTCTTCCGCACCCCCCTGGCTGGCTGTGGTCGAGCTCCTGTGCCCCAACGGTGCGCTCAAAACCAGGGATGGGCCGCTGAAGGCCCGGGAAGCATCGGGTGTCTGGCACCTACCACCCCCTACGCAGGCAGCAGTTCGGCCCGCACAGACTCTACCAGACCCTCAGACGGCCCACCGGTCCCGCACCCCCGTGCCGGCCCGCAGGGATTCCCCTGGACCAGCACTCGGACAGACCGGCAGAGACTCCCCAGATCCGCTAGCTCACCAGCTGCCGCCTCCATGCCGCCGCCGCTCCTCAGCGCACCTCCGTCCTCCCGTCCAGCGAAGAGCCCGCCCTTAGCTGCTTTTGACGCGCCTCTAGCCAATCACGAAGCGCGAGGGCTTGCCAAGCTCTGCCCTCAGTTTCCGGTCGAAAGGGCGTAGAGGAGCAAGGACTACTTGCGTGTTCGCTCCTGCGTCCAATGGGCGTGTGGAGGTCTCCTCCTACTGTCACCAATGGGGAGGTCGGATCAAGACTGACAGACCCTGCAACCTCCTAGTAGCAGCCGTGGCTATCTAAGCCCGCCCCTAGGCGAAGTCTCAACAAGGCGCGCCCACCTCCGGTCTCCGGGCCAATGCGGCGCGGAGGCGGGGATTGTTTATGTCTAGGGCGGAGCGGAAAGTGGGTCACGGCAGGCGGACCCCGGCGGCGGCGGCGGCGGCGGCAGCGGCATCGGCAGGTGAGCAGTGCCCGGCCCGGCTTGGCCTCGCGGGCGCAGCGCTGACCTTGCAGAGGGGAAGACCAGCCGCTCTCTGTCCCTCGGAGCCGGCGGGGGCCAGGCTGTGGTTGCGGGGTCGGGCACCACCTGCAGCGTCGCCGGAAGTCGAGGTCGGTGAAAAGCAGCCCTGGGCCCTGGAGCAGTCCGCCGGGTCGTTCACTCGGTACGGCTGACGAATTGTAGCCTGGGCTGCGGGAAACCGGAGGGAGGCATTCGGGCAGAAGGCAGGACAGACTCGGCCAGTGTACCGAAACAGCCAACTCGGAAGCGAAGAACTAGAGCCAGCCCTTGCGTCCTAACCCGGAAACAGTGACAAGCTTTGAACAGATTTTACATTTATTTCAAAAGAGAGAGCTTAGCTGTAAGGTGGGAGACGGGAGATGTTGAATGGAAAAGTTGTACAGTTAGGAGATGGTGTTTGGGCACCAGCGAGAGCGACGATGGCCTCAGGTGTGGCGGGAAGGAAGAAGACGTGTCAGGGATGACTGTAGTGCTTCTGGCATGAGGAACTGGAGGCTGGAGATGCCACTTGTCAAAGTGGACAGCGGAGGAGCCAGTCGGGTGTGAGATGGTCGAGGGGCAGCTGGGCTTCTGAGTGGAACTCCACGGTGGGCTGAGTGGCGTGCTCCAGTCATGGGCGTTTGGGTGCTGTTTCACGCCATCTCCCTTTGCTTGATCAAGGTGCTCAGATACTGGAGCCAGGTATGGGACTGTGAGGAGTTCCAGGGCCCGGGCTCAGCATCCACTGCCTTGGAGCCCCCACCCTTGGGTGGGTCTGTGAGCCAACCTGCCACGTGGGGGCCAGAGTGCTGGAATGGGTTGATAGACCACGTTCTGAGGGGTGTGTGACCCCCCCCCCCCAGCTCAGGGACTGTTTTCCTCCAGGTCCTCTTCACCATGGCCCGGCGCCCCCGGAGCAGCAGGGCGTGGCATTTTGTCCTCAGCGCTGCCCGCCGAGATGCGGAAACCAGGGCCATGGGTCTGCCGGGCACTCCTAACTGGGGCTACGACTCTGATGGGCAGGTAGGTCCGGCAGCAAGGTGGGCACGGCTGACCTCAGCACAGGGAATCAAAGAGAAAAATTTCTGGAACCAGGGGATAGGCTGACTCCTGGGTGTGCTATGTCCCACCAGGCTCTGATCTAGCGAAGGTCATGCAGCTTCAGGTGGGCAGGATCTTAGGACAAACATGGATTCTTTATTTCCTTCTTCCTTTTTTTTTTTGGAGACAAGGTCTCACTGCATGGTTCAGACTGGCCTTGAACTTGGCTCGAACTCATTATGTAGCCCAGGCTGGCAGCGAACTCACAGCAATTCTCTTGCCCCAGCCTCCTGAGTGTTGGGATTACAGGTATGCTCTACCACACCTGGCTAACCATGGGTTATTTCCCATTATCTTCTGTGAAGATTCTGGTATGAGAGAGTTGATTGCTGGCCTCTGTCACTTTGTGGAGCAGAATTTTCTATTTATCTCTCCAGCAAACTTCTAGAGGTAACTCTTGAGTTGCCCTACTACACCTTTCCAGGTGGTTTTTTTCCTGCAGTACAGATTTATTCAGCTACATATGTGTAAAAGGGAACTGTGATCTTCTTCTCATTTATTGAGACTAACTCAAGACCTTTGCTCTGAACTACATCCCTAGTATTTTTTATTGAGACATTGTCTCATTAAGTTGCCCAGCTGGGCATGAACTTGTTACACTTTTTTTGCCTCAGCTTCCCAAAGTGTTTGGTTTATAGTTGTGTACTATTGCATCTGAGCTCAGGGAGGCCCAGGAAAGTGAGGTGACCAGAAGAGGCTTGGCGCTGTGCCCATCTTATCTATGAACAAGACCGTAGTTCCATGCTGAGTGGCATTTATATCTGCTGCAGTACCGTGAGGGGTGGAGGTGGCTTTTCATTTGCCTTCCTGAGGCTGGATAGTTAAAGACCTGTGCTTTGTAGCCTGGCTCAGACAGATGTCCTGGCCAGGACTGACGCCCTTCTTTGGCTGAGTAGGAGAATTGAGAGCCACAGGTTCACTGGGCCTGGCCGGAGGATTTCTGGGCCTCCTGAGCTTGAGAGGCCGGCCTGCATTCCTTCCATGCCTCTAGCTCCACTAACCGTGAGTCCTGAAGCAGTTTATTGCATCTCTGCCCCATAAGCTCATGGCTGTGGGGTGCAGGTGGAGTCTGGGCTGGGCGTGTGAGACACGCATGCTGCTTGTTCTCTGTCACCTAATGGGCCTCCAGTATTTGTGTGTGGGCAGGTGGTTGGTCGTTGTCCTGGATATACTGCCCTTCCTTCTGTTCCAGTGCTCTGGTCAGGGGTCAAGTTTGCCTCCTTTGCAGAGGGTGTTTGACCTTGTGCTCTGGCTTTTGACTCGGTGGGCTTGCCTTGATGTTGGGAGGCCCTCTTATGCCAGTGGGGTTCAGTCCCCTGGGCTTGCCTTGACTGGGGACAGCACCTCTGTCCAGGTAGGATGGCCTGGGTTCACTGTGGGGCTTCCTGAGCTTCTTGTGTGATCACTCCCTGTGGCTTCTCCTTGAGGGCAGAGTCCCCTTGAACACATCACACTTAAGAGGTCTCTGGGCAGTCTCCCCTTAGGTATGCAGACGTCCTCATCTATTTAAGATCTCAAGTGGCCTGCCTAACAGAAAACTTGGAGGAACAGGTCGCTCTGGAAGTTAAGGGTCTAGTGGAAGGAGAAACCAAACGGGACACGGTTGGAAAGAAATAATGAAAAGCAGGGAGAGACCTTGGGGACCTGGTATGGGGCCCATCACCATAATCTTAACAGTCTGGGAGGCTGAGGTAGAAGGATCTGAAGTTAAATCATAAGGTGGGTAACTTGGCAAGACTCCATCTCAGAATTTTAAAAGCGTTGGGGTGATGTTTGAACCTTCTGTCCGAGCCAAAGGCAGTGACTACAGTGCTCCGAAGCAGAGCTGATGTGGCCAAGAGCAAGACTTTGGGTTTGGATGGGGATTGGCTTTAACCCTCACATCAGTAGGACCCTCTGGTATGATAGGGTCTGCTCAGATTTGAGGTCCCTGTGCAAGTGTGTAGCAGGGAGGCTGGCACAGAGACCAGGACTCATAGGGCTGGTGGAGCAGTCTGGCATAGGCTCAGCATATTGGCCCGAGGTCTAGTGCTAAGGCAGGTGTCTAGAAGGCCTCATAGCACTGAAGTAGGAAAGCCTGTGGAGACCCTCCTTGGCTGATTCTGGGTAGGGCCTGTGTGTTGGCTGGTTCCTAGAACCTGACTGGTTCAGCCTTGGGTCTGACCACCGGACTTGGAACTTGAACCACTGGACTGTGTCCCCTTGGATGTAGTGATAGAGTTCTAGCTGCTTCTTTTAGCAGCAGCAGCAGCAGCACATGGTCCACTGGGCCCTACAAGAGCACCCCTTGCTTTGGGTGACAAGAGGACCTCAGCCCAAGACAGCTCAGGGCCCACAGTCTGTCAAAGCTAGACCTGTCGAGTGCTAAGAGGGGAGACTGATGGCCCCTACATCGTGTAGAAATGGGTTGTGGCTGGACTAGTCTGTCAGGTGTCAGCACTGAGAGTGAGCTATGCTATCTCCCTGTGACCCTGAGAAGTCTGGGGGCATCTCCCTCTGGCCCATTTCTCTTCTGGTGGGGTTTTAAGTCTGTCTTGGGGTATTGGATATGGGTGGTAAGGGGAAAGTAGGGGCGGGTGTGGAGTGGGAACGGCTTGCCCTTCTTTCCTAGCACAGTGACTCGGACTCTGACCCAGAGTACTCGTCTCTGCCGCCGTCCATCCCCAGTGCTGTGCCTGTGACCGGGGAATCCTTCTGTGACTGTGAGGGCCAGAGCGAGGCTGCCTTCTGTAGCAGTGTGCACGTGACCCACCGTGGCAAGGACTGCCGCTGTGGAGAGGAGGACGAGTGTGAGCACCTGGGTCGGGCCCTGCTGGGGTGTACGGGTAGGCTGTGTGCTTCTGGAGCCCATCTGAGCCTGGGCCACTATTTTGGTTTTGCAGATTTTGACTGGGTCTGGGATGACCTGAATAAGTCGTCAGCCACCTTGCTCAGCTGTGATAACCGCAAGGTCAGCTTCCACATGGAGTACAGCTGTGGTACTGCAGCTATCCGGGGCACCAAGGAGCTGGGCGATGGCCAACACTTCTGGGAGATTAAGATGACCTCACCGGTCTATGGCACTGACATGGTAAGTAGCCATTGGCCTGACGGCAGCCTAACCACAGGCCCGTGGCCCAGCTGCCCCTGCTTAGCCCCACTGTCCGCAGATGGTGGGCATTGGGACATCAGATGTGGACCTGGACAAGTATCAGCACACGTTCTGCAGCCTCCTTGGCAGGGATGAGGACAGCTGGGGCCTGTCCTACACAGGTGCGTGTGGCCCTGGGCGAGGCAGGTTGGTGGGGAGGGCAGCATATGGCTTCTGGGCTCTCATACCCACCTCTCCCCAGGGCTTCTTCATCACAAAGGTGACAAGACAAGTTTTTCCTCGCGGTTCGGCCAGGGCTCCATCATTGGTGTGCACCTGGACACCTGGCACGGGACACTGACCTTCTTCAAGAACAGGAAGTGCATAGGTGAGGGCACCGTGTGCCTTCTCTTGGCCTGACTCTCGGTCCTGGTGTGTGTGCGTGTCTGTGTGCGTGTGTGTGCAGCTCAGGGGCGCCAGCATCCTCTCATAGCTGCACAAGCTGCTTCCCTTGACCACCGCAGCATGGTGTGAGGAGGGTTGAGCCTGGCAGGCAGGCCTCCCTTCCCCATGTCTTCCTTCCAGGCGTGGCAGCTACCCGGCTACAGAACAAGAAGTTCTACCCAATGGTGTGCTCCACGGCAGCGAAGAGTAGCATGAAGGTGATCCGCTCCTGCGCTAGCATGACCTCTTTGCAGTACCTGTGCTGCTACCGCCTACGCCAGCTGCGGCCGGACTCCCGGGACACCCTTGAGGGCCTGCCTCTGCCACCCGGCCTTAAGCAGGCATTGCACAACAAGCTGGGCTGGGTGCTGAGCATGAACTGCAGCCACCACAAGCCTGCTGGGTCCTCGCCCAGGATGGTGGACCTGACCAGCCCCAGCAGCCCAGAGACCAGGCCCTGCCAGAGAAAGCGCTGCCGACGGACCTGACTTATTTGTTGGTGAAGACTGCCTTTCCAGCCTGTGCCTGGCATTCTCTTCACCCTTGCCTTCCAGCTACTCATCAGGCAGGAGAGAGGAGAGCTGGGCTGAAATCCATTTGGAGTTGTTCTGTCTCCCCCAAGCCAGGACAGTCTTTCTGCAGGGGGTCCAGGGTCCTAGGCTGTTGAGTCCACTTAGCTGCCTGTGCTGGGAAGAGCAGAAGCCATACCTGTGTCCCCAGCTTCTCCCTCTTGAATGCCTTGGAAGCAGTACCCTGAGGCCTCTGGACCCAGACTGTGGGCCTGAGAGGCTGGGGCAGGCCAGGGTGGAGGCGTCCGCTGCCCCGGGGAAGAGAAGGGCTCTGCTGGAGCTCAGTTCTGTTTCTGTCAGACCTGGACTTTTTCTTAGCTTGCTTTGCATGTTGTCAGCTGCTGCTCCTGTCACAGAGACTTTAATAACTGTAACAAATGCCCACACAGCTATAAGATTAAAGAGTCCACCTCAAGACCTCAGGCTTCCCTGTGTCCGTCCAGTTTTCCTCCTGCTAGGTCTGGCTATGTCCAAAGCCTGGAAGGGCAAGCCTGGTTCTTCTCGCCCCAAGATCTTTTCTTCCTCCCAAGAAGCCACTGCTGAAGCCTGGGTACTGCCCTATAGCCCTTTCTGGACACACTACTCTGTTCCCTGAAGAGGGCCCGTGGCCAAGAGTCCCCATCTTCTCCTGGTCATTCTGCTGCTTGTCACCCTGCAATGGGGAAGAACATGATTGTACTCACTCTAGGACTTCCCTCCACCCTCCTGCTGAGCTCAGACCTGACTAGCCAGGGACTGAGTCCGCCTTTGTCCACCTTAGCTGGGCTGGGGCCCTGCCCTTCAGGGTGTCCAGTCAGTTCCTGGGTTGGGCTGTATACTGTCTTGCTGATGGACACAGGAGGAAGCCCAGTGGGTCCCGCAGGTGTGCTCAGGAGCCCAGGTCCAGCAGGAGATCAGGGTTGGTAGTGGTCAGGAAGAGGCAGATTCTGCGGGAGAGGTCAGGCCCTACCCTGCGGTGCCGCTGGCCTTTGTGGGCCTTCACAGGAAGGTCAGCGAGAAGGCCTAGGCGCTCCTGTTCGGTGCTGCATTCCAGAAATGCCTAGGGCAGGAAATGAAGTGAGCGGGATGATCAGTCCTTAGGGACTGATCTCCATTCCTCGGAGGGGAAGGGGACACCTGAAGGTGCTCACCTGATGTAGAAGGCGGGGGGAGGGGAAGGCCTCAACCACAGCATCAGCCACAGCTGGGCTGACCCTGTTAAACTGCTGGAGCTGCCTCCACCACACTCCCTGCAGCCCTGAACCATCTCTGGCCACTTTCTGGCCTGAGGCCCAGCGCCCTGTTGTGCAGAAGGAGAAGGCCTGGGAGTCCCGGTACTGCCTGCAATAGGAAGGGCACAGGGACCTTTCAGAGGCCGCTGTAACCCTCCAGCTCAGCCAACTCTGGAGCCTGTATACACTCAGCAGGCACTTTCTCCACCCCTCTGACGTGGTCCTGTCTCAGCTGTGGGCAAGGGCACTCACTTGGAGGGGCGTTGGGTGAGGGCTTTGGTGAAGGAGCATACATGCTGACTCAGCTCCTGCCATGAAGCCACCAACAGGACGTCCAAGTCTCTGAAGAGCTGCAGGAGCACCAGGGCCTGGAAAGGCAAAGCCATGGGTATGGATGAGGACTACTCAAGAGAGTAGCCCCTGTACTGGGACAAAGCCCAAGCTGGACCTTACCTCTTCCACCTCAGGCCAGCCAATGGTCAACTGGGCCTGCGCCACCTCTGGATTCTCTGGCTGCTGTGCTTCCTGGGCACTCGGCTGGTGAGACCTAAACAGAAATTACCATCCCTCCAGCCCCTAAAAACCCTCAGTCCTACCCTCCCGGGTTCTGCTTCCACCTGGGCCTATCCTAGGCAATGGGGCTCACATGGCACTCCGTAGAGCAACCCCCACATTCCTCAGCAACCCCTCTCACCCAGGTTCATTACAGACATTAGGGTGAACAGTACCACAAGTAGGCATCCAGCCCGATGACAGCCACGTGGGGGCGGGCAGGGCTCTCAGGACAAATCCAGGGCATGGAGCAGGGTGGGCCTGAGGTCTGAGACAAGAATGTACAGTACATTTGTTCAACTGGTGAATCAATTGGTGAACTGATAGGAAGGCTGTGGCAGCAGGGTCATGGGCCATCAAGCCACAGCCATTTTGCAAAGGAGCAGTCTCAAGAAAACAAGCTCTGTGCTTCCATGAGATCAGGGAGGCTAAAGAGAACTTCTGGGACGAACCTCACAGGTTCTAGAGGAGTTGGACATAGGCCCCTCATTTCTAACCATCTCTGCACCCTGGCACATACCAAATGCTCAACAAATGCTGACCATTGGACACTTGGGCTCAGCAGGTCTAAGGCATGCCTGGAAAAATGTCATGTGGGCATTCTAGCTCTCCAGGCAAGCTCAGTTCCTCTGAGCTACATCCCTGGCCTCTCCAGTTATCTTCACCACGGTAAGGGCTGGACTGTTTGCTGCCGTAGACAAACTCCACTTTCAACACCTGTGCCCCTCTCCTCTAGAGTGAACACCAAGAAAGCTGCGCCGTCTGGCTGGGGACTTCCGTGAAGGACAGTACCTGTGTAAGCTGAGCCACACCCTGCAGAAATTCTTCTGGTTGCAACAGCAGCAGCAGCTCTAGGTTCTCTGCAGTCCACGCCTCAGGAAGCACCTATGAGAACACCGAGTGCTGCTCAACCTCAGCCTGGGTGCCCAGGCCCAATACTGGCACCCTAGCAGATCCCCAGCCACACCCAGGCCTACTTTCCCATGAAGATCTGATGTTAGTTCCAACCAGCCCTAACCCCAGCCTCGCCGAGGCACTGTCCTCTGTTAGCGGCTGAGGGCTGGCTTCTTACTGGCAGAGTGAAGAGGAAACTGGCCTCTCTCAGTCTACGTCTCTGCCAGGCTTGCCTGGGACCACAGCTTCCTTGTTAGGGGACACTCACGCCTGAGGTGTGAGGGTCAGGTTTCACTCCACTCCATTGCAGGGTGCGGGCTAGATTCTGAGGTTCGATGCGGCACTCACAGTCCAGGGCACCCAGCGCTTCCATCAGGATGTCTGAGCCAGCGTCTTCCAGGACAGCTGGACCGCGGGATACAGTTGTCACTATCTGCTCCCACCCAGCACTGGCGGGGTCCGGGTGTGGCCCTTCAGTCAGGCCCCCCTCCACCCCTCTGCCCGCCGCGTTCCTCTTTGCTACAGTGACAGCCCACAGGGCCGGTCCCCTGAGCTGGTTGGGGACCCTCACCCCACAATACAGGCAGAACACTCCCGCCAGCAACTGAGTCAGCTGAGCTGTACCCTACAGAATATCTCCAAGCCCAAGTCTTTGCACCTGGGTCCACTCGCACCGCCACGCGCTGCAAGGCCTGCTCCGGCCGCTGTGCCTCAGGTGCTGTCCTGCGCTCCCTGGTCGCGCTCCGGTACCCAGCACCTGCCTCTGCCGGGGTGTCGCCCTCCAAGTCTGAGTCGGAAATCTCCCAGGTCGGGGTCCGCCGCTGGCCGCGATCCCGCCCCCTTCGAGAGCCCAAGGCCCTCCTAGGCCCCTCCTCCGCCATGGTGTAGCGTCATCTCCGCTTCCGGTCGGCCCGGACACTTTTATGTCTGACACCAGCGGCTTCCGGTGTGAGGCACGCTAGCTTCCGGCGGGGTCCGCGCTTCGAGGCAACCATGGCGCGCAAGAAGGTGCGGCCGCGGTTGATTGCGGAATTGGCCCGCCGCGTGCGTGCCCTGCGCGAGGAGCGGGAGCGGCCGCGCGACTCGCAGCGCTACGCCCTGGACTACGAGACTCTGAGGCGGCCCTACACTGGGGACCGGCTCCCAGTGCGCGCCTGGGTTGACGTGCGCCGTGAGAATCGCCTCCTGCAGCTGCTTAGCTGCCTGCCACGCTTCGGCCTGGGCCGCCTGGTCACACGCAAATCCTGGCTGTGGCAGCACGACGAGCCGTGCTACTGGCGCCTCACACGCGTACGGCCGGATTACACGGCGCAGGTGCGCGAGCCCAGCCCCAACGCCGCCCGAGCCCCGCGCTGAGCGGCTTTCTGAGTTGACCCGTACTTCTTGCTCCGCAGAACTTGGACCACGGGAAGGCCTGGGGAGTCCTGACCTTCAAAGGTAAGGGAACAGCTGGGGAGCGAGGGGCTGTCGGCAGCTGGTTTCTCCAGCGCGCGGACAGCCCTGTCCCTTTCCTCAGGGAAGACGGAGAGCGAGGCCCGGGAGATCGAGCACACCATGTACCATGACTGGCGGCTGGTGCCCAAGCACGAGGAGGAAGCCTTCACAGCATTCACGCCGGGGCCCGAAGACGATCTGCGCACCGTGCCCTACCCGCCACTGCTCCGTGCCATGATCCTTGCGGAGAGGCAGAAAAATGGGGATCCTAGCACCGAGGAACCTCTGCTGAACGTAGAGAAGACGCGCGTGGTTCCTTGGGACTACCCTGCGAAACTGGAGGCCAAGAGCAAGGCCAAGGGGACCCCAGTCTGATGCGCGGGGACAGGGATGACGCTGAAGGCCTTGACTTTTGATGGGAAAGGTTGGGGAGACCGTGCTGCCCTGATACAAGGACAGGGCTCCGCCGGTGGCTGTAGGACACAGCGGGCAGGCAGTCACTCTAGGCTGCCTCTTTTCCACTCCTGGAGCTAGGAATAAACGTCCCAAATGGTCTGGGCCGTGGTTTCTTTTGCGCTTGCGATGGCGGACCGGTCGGGTGGGGGATGGGGCGGTGTGCCAGCAGCCGGCGGAGGCGGTGCCGGCCCGCCCCATCGGCCCCGCCCCGAGCTTGCAGTCGCCATGATTTGCCTGGTGCTGACCATTTTTGCCCACCTCTTTCCTGCGGGTGAGCGCCCGGCCACCCCTGGACGTGCAGGGCGGCGTGCTGCCGGGCGGCGTGCTGCCGGGCGGCCTTGACAACCCCGTCTCCGCAGCTTTCCGTGGCGTGCACGAACGCACCTTTTTGGCTGTAAAGCCCGACGGGGTGCATCGGCGGCTGGTGGGCGAGATCGTGCGGCGCTTTGAGAGGAAAGGCTTCAAGTTGGTGGCACTGAAGCTGGTGCAGGTGCGCGGGTGGGGTTGGACGGTCCTAGGGCGCGCTGCTAGGGGGAGTGGGGCAGGAACGCGGGCGGGGTGCATGCGGCCGTCCCTCTCCCAGGTCTCCGAGGAACTGCCCCGCGAGCATTATGCAGATCTGCGTAGACAACCCTCCTACAGTTTCCCGGTCAGATGCGTGGGCTCGGGGCCCGTGGTGGCCATGGTGAGTTCCGAACGGTGGGCAGGTTGGTGCCCTGGCCTCAGAGCTCTGCTCACGCAAACACACCCCATCCCCCACCCCCGCGCACGCGTAGGTCTGGCAGGGGCTGGATGTGGTGCGCACCTCGCAGGCCCTTATTGGGGGTCCAGACCCGCTGGACGCTGCACCTGGCACCATCCGCGGGGATTTCTGCATAGAGGCTGACAAGTAAGGCTTGCAGTTACTTCTGCCCCATCTACCCACGCGCTGCCCGTTCACCCCTCAGCCGGGGCTCACTGGCTCGCGGTCACACCTCCAGGAACTTGATCCATGGCAGTGACTCCGTGGAAAGTGCCCGCCGCGAGATCTCTCTCTGGTTCCGGAAGGAGGAGATCCTATACTGGGAGGACAGCGCCTCACACTGGCTCTGAGTAGGGAGGAGCTGGCCTGGTGGGAGACCACTACACATCCTGCAGAGCTCCCTCCTAGGCGCTGGGTGCGGGCCACCCGAGACAGCTACTTTGCAGGGGAACCACCTCCCTGGCCCACAGCAGCTGGAATCATCACACTCATCTCATCCACTATTATTGTTTTCATAATAAATTGTGAAAAACCCGTGTGCGCACTGGCCTGGTCCCAGGGGAGGCAGAGGCATTGTGTCAAGACATTTATTACATACAGAGCAGATATGTGGGTTCACTTGCAGGACTGAACAAAGCCTGAGGAGAACTGCACCGGCCCCTTTCTCCAGCTACACCCACCCTCTAAATCAATCATTTCAGCTCCTGTGGGGACAAACAGGGACATACATCACAGTGGAGAGGTGGCAGGGTGGCAGGGAGAAGCCTGCAGCTACATATGGCTGCAGCTTGTGGCCAGCTGGGCTCATGGCGTAGCGCCCTAAGATCTGTGCTTCTCTAGGGGGTGGTGGGTAGCAGGACCACACTGCCCTGATCAGTGCCTTGAAGTAGGAGTAAGGCCTGGGCTGGGAAGGTGGGTAAGGAGGACAGCCCAGGGCAATGCCCAGGGCCTGTTGCAGTGGCCCTGTCTTTGTCCTCTGGCCTCTGCTGGGCAGCCCCTCACCAGTTACTCTTCAAAGCGGGCAACCCTAGGCACTTAGTGCATGTCTGAGAGCTGGGCTCCTTGAAGCCCTGTGCAGGGGACAGACCCCAAGAGCACACCACCCCCATCAACCTGAGGCTGAGCCTGCACTCTGGACCAAACCCCCTTACCCCCAGGAGAGGCCTGAGAACCCTCCTTCCTGAGGCCTGGGCCTGCCCTGGCAGCCTGAGAAATTCTACCCTAGGGGCTTCAAGGAGGTGAACAACTCTAGGATCCTGCTCTTCCAAGGTGAGCCTGGGCCCAGGGAAAGCCTGGGAGGACACGGGTCAGCAAGGTCTGGACTGGTTGGCACCTGGTTTGTCTTCTGAAGAAGCTGCCCTGGGGAGCCTGGCCCCCAGTCATGCCAGATCCCAGGGGAGGCTGGATAGGGCTGAGGGAATGGATATTTGTGGATGGGGGTACCCACAGAAGGCTGGCTGGGGTCCAGGCAGTCTAAGCCCCACCTCCCTGGACACAGGGTCCTTACTGGGCCCGGCCCCCTTAGGGAGAGCAAGAGCCTGGGTGCCGAGGGACCCCACTCCCATGGGCAGCATGCAAAGCAGACGGACTCAGGGTAGGAAGACTTGGCGGCTCAAAGTCCCTGCTCCTGCCGTGGGGATGCCAGGAGTGGGGAACCCACAGTGGACCAGGGCTGCCTGAAGGTGCTGCCCAAGCCACCTTGACCTTGCCCTTACCCTGAAGTGCCTTTGAGACTCGATGACACTGGGCTGGGTGCCAGCCAGGTACTCTGGGGAGAAGGTGTTCCCAGAGATTCTCCCCTTCGTGCTGGGAACACTACCTGCTCCCTGCCTCCCTCCCTGTGACCCGTATCACCCCTCTCCCTGCCAGCTGGGTGGAGGGGGCTGGACTTCAGGTGAAAGCTGCAAGTTGAGAGGTTAGGAGCGGGTGGTTGGGTGCCCGGCTGCCCCAGGGGAGGAGACAAGGGCAGGCAGGCGGGGGTCCTATGTACACATTGGCATCAGGCAGGGTGGGGAGTTGGGGCAGTGGCGTCACTCTGGGGTGTAGGACACCTGCCACACGATGATGTGACTGCGCTCTGCCTTGGACAGCATAGGCTTCACTTGGCTGATGTCCCCTGCACCTTCCTCTGTCTCGTCGTCTTCTCCGTCTCCTAGAGAGTCACAGTAGTCAGGGACAACTCCTGCCTGCCAACATCCATGACCATGCCCTGGGCAATGCCCACTCACCAATGCGGAAGTCGATGTAGCCTTCACCACCACTCAGCACTAACGCGTTCTTCAGCTTCTGGCCCTCAGGGTCCACAACAGGTGCAGCAGGCCCAGGGCCCTCGGACGGGCTGTCCAGAACACTGCCGTTGAGGGTGGCCAGCACATTCCCTGTCATGGGGCAGAAGGACCTCAATATGGCAGCCTCCTGGGGAGGCTACCACTGTACCCCTACAGTGGTAGGTGGGCACTGGGGTGGGCAGGTTGACTACTCACCTGGCACTGAGACAAAGAATTTGACAGCATCACGGTGCCCGTGGAAACAGAGCTGGGCCTGAGCCATGGAGCAGTAAGGGATGAAGCTGCTGGCTGATTTGTCACTGCTGTCATCCCCGTACACGTGGATGACACCCCCTGGGCGAGCACCTTCCCCAGATGTGGGAGATGTCTTATTGGCTGCAGATATACAGGGTACTGAGCCACCTCATTTCCAGCGGGTGGGGTGGGGGGGAGGGGCGCAAAGGACAGGAGGGGAGCAGAGTGGCCACCTTGGGCTGTGCCTGGGCCAGAGGCAGTGCACTGTACTCACCCCGGAGCCCCAGGAGCTGGCCTCGATGCAGGACCACAGCTGATGGGAAGAGGTAGAGATTGAGTGTGGCTGCAGCCGGGGTGGCTGGGTCTGCCTGGGTGTGGGTGGGTTTGCGACGCCTCCCCCACCCCATCCTGACACGCGCCTTTAGGGGCAGTATCCCAGGTGGGGAGTGACTCACTCTCAGTCAGGGGGATGGAGATGACAACCCCATTGCCGGTGCCCACCCAGAGGCGGTTGCCTGCGATGAGCAGGGCTGTGATGCGCACAAAGGAGAAGCCCAGCTTGCCAGTGCCTGGGTAAGGGAGGGCAGGAGGGGCTGAGTCAGCGTGGCTCGTGTCAGTGTCCCCACCCTGCTACCACCCAGTGCCACCCCTTACCCAGCATCTTGCTGACGTAGGGCTCAATGTCCACATCTTGCAGGTGCTGGTGGGTGTGGGCGTGGTAGAGCCGCAGGGTGGAGTCCAAGCGGATAGAAACCCACACCCCATCACCGATCCATGCCAACTGCCGCACCTGGCTCTCCCGTCGTGGATGGGCATCAAATGACTTCTGTGGGGTCATGGCAGCCAATCAGTGGGACTCGGGGAGGAGAGAACGGGGAGGGGACCCTGAACCTGCCACAGCCCCAGGGGCTACCCAAATCTCTCTTCAGCCCACTCCAGCCTCTGTCTGATGCCGCATGTGCATTGGTCCCAGGGTCCTGGCCCTGAACTAAGGAAGGCCAAGTCACAGGGGAGGTGTGTGTCCTTCACTTCAGTTTTAAGAGTACACAGCACAGGGCTGGCTCCAGCCAGACTGGAAACTATAGAACAGCTGCCCTTACTTGCTCATGCCTTTGGACAAAGGGGTAATTTTTCAGAGTGGTTCCTCACTTGGCCTCCCTCCCTTCCCTGGAACCACTGCTGGTCAACACTTGCCTCGATCTGCATTGTCTTGGGCTGGATGACATGCACCTTGTTCTTGTAGCCACACCAGACGCGGTCATACACAACAGCCATGCAGCGGATAGAGTGGTGGGGGTGGCCCAGGTCCATCAGGTGGTAATTGCTTAGGTCCCACTGGCCATCTAGAGAGAGCCCTTGACACTTGCTCAGGCTGGCCCGGGTCCCCCTCCTCATGGGTAGGGGTGGAGAACCCACTGCCAGGCCGAGGACAGCCCCAGAGACCCAGGGAAGCCAACTGTAGTAGGGCTATCAAACCTTACCCTCACCACGGTGGAAGATGGCCAGAGTCCCATCTGCAAGAGCCACCAGCACACGGCCTTTGACGTGCCTGGAATGGGAAGGCAGTGAGCCAGGCTCAAGATGACCAGCCCAAGTGGGCCCCCTCGGACCCCAGCCCTGAGTGCGAGATCACATACACCAGACTCAGCACAGAGTCCTTCAGCTTGATGGAGTGCAGACACTTCTTCCAGTTGGCCACAGCCGAGTGCACATACAGCCTGTGGAAGGAGGTTAGGTGGGCATGGGTGCAAGTGCCGGTGAAGCAGTGACTCTCCAGCCCTTGCCCTAATCTGCTTACCAGCCATTTTGGGCTCCCAGCCACATGGTGGGTGCAGCACTGCTGCTTGGTGCTGAGGAGTCTCCGGTGGGCTCTGGCTGAGGCTGTACACTGCTGCCATCGACCTCTGGTCCATTCTCACTGCAAGAAGGATAGTGGCTACAAGGTAGCCTGAAGATTGTGCCTGACCTCTGCCCCAAGACCCTGCCACCTCTGCCAGTGTCCCCTCCATTTCTGTGGACCTGAGAGAGCCCACCTGCAAGGCTGCGTGCTGGAGGGTGGGGCAGGTGCCGGGTCCGTGAAGACATGCTCTGTGAGGGGGCCAGGCCGCACTGCGGCTGCTTCTGGCTCACTGGACCCAGGATCTGGCACCTCTGTAGCTTCTGTGGCCTCCTCTGTGGATTGGGATGGGTTCACCTTCCCGTTGGCAGTGGCAGCCACGTCTCCTGTGGAAGGAGGGGTGAGCTTGGCTGGGCAGAAACGGGAGGAACAAGGTGGATGACAGAAGGCTGCCCCAAACTCACCTTGTCCCTTGTCCAGCACTGGGGTGTCCCCTCTAGAGGAGCAGTTGCTGCGTGGCACATTGCAGCGAGTAGCGCAGCCCACCAGCGTGATGCCAGCCAACACACCATCAGTGCTGGAGTCCTCAGGATTCATGTCACTGTCCAGGAACATCTCCCCTGGGGGGTAGTCGCTGTCACTGGCCGCTGGGAGGAGAGTCACAGCCTGTCAGCCACGCCAAAGAGTCCGGTACTTCAAGGCCACACCAGAGGTCAGCCCCATGGAGCCAGTGGGAGAGACAGATGCCACCCGCCAGAGCCAGCTTCTACATGCTCCCAGCGGGACCCAGGCTCGATGCTGACAGCCCTCACAGTTGGCAGCCCTCCGGCTCCCTTGGAACACCCACACAGAGATGTGGGAGACCAGCATGCTTGTCTGCTGGGCGGGACTCCTCAGCCAAAGGGAACTGAGAAATGAGGGTCTGATCCTTGGAGCAAACAGCATCTCGTCATGTGACAAACCCTAAAGAACTTTAAGGAGCTGAGTGGATTTTATACCTGAGACTCACAGGGCCCTCAACACCCATCTCCCTTCACCTCTGATGCTGCTGCCCACGGAGGTGAAGCCAACTCTGCTTCTGCTGAGCTCTCCTGCCCTCAGTAAGGCAGTAGGTCCTGGGCCCATGGAGATTGACATGTACCACGAACAAAAGTTTTTTATTGCTTCTAAGCAATGTTTCGGTTTGGCACGTGCTGTGCCCTATCACTTTTTGGTTTTTGTTTTTTCCCCAGTACTGGGGATCGAGCACAGGACTTTGTGCTTGTGAGGCAGGGGCAGGGCCACTGGGCTAAATCTCCTGCACCACCTGTGACTTCTAACCAGCTAGATGTGACCTCGGGGTGTCCTCTGAGTCAGCACCAGTGATAGACAGAACAAGGCCACCAGCAAGCTTCCCCCGGACGTATACCCCTGCGTGACTTGAGTTGGTCTGTCCGCCTCCCACTGTCCACTCACATTCTTAATAGGCCTCTTCCCCCATTTATATAACATCCTAGTCATCCTTTAGTAGAAGTAAAGAATACCCTCCTTGAACACAAGCTTTGAAGGGCTGTGCCCACCCACCCATGGGTAGTGTTTGGTGGTGCAGGCCCGAGGACTCACCAGGAATGCTGGAGATACACAGGACATGGGCATTGCAGACTGTGAACTGGTCCACAACGGTGCCTGGCTGGTTGGCGTCGATGATGACCACCTTGCTGGTGGTCAGGGTGCTGGTGAGGATCCATACCCGGCTGGAGGTAGCGTCTGTCTCAGGTAGCTCCTTTGCCTGTTTCAGAGCATAGGGGATCAGGGCTTGTGCCCAGGAATCTCCTGGGATTTCACAGGATCTCTCCTTGGCCCTGGCTGTCCTTGCCTGTAGCACAGAGAACTCAGAACCTCGTCTAGATGGTTCGCTTCCAAGAGAAATGCCTAATGCCCAAATTAAGCTGGGATATAAAATTCCACCTTGGACTCCAACCAAGAAGCCGTCTGCCTTCTTCCACACTCAGCCCATTTCACTGCCATTCCTCTGCGTGAATCAAGAAGCCCTGGTTTGTTCTTGACCCTAAGTGGGCTCTTAGGAGAAAGCTGCAGCCACCACAGCTCTAGGGACAGTCTGCTGACTGCAGTCTTAGCTCTCAGGTTCCTGGTGAGAGCCTGATGCAGCTCTGCCCAGGCCTATCCTGTGGAAGTGAAGAAACTGCCCCTGGCCTCTGAATTACTTCTTCCCCCACTCAGCCTCACAGGAGGAACCATCCTGGCATCCTCTAGCTTGTCCTTTTTAGTCCACCTTGTAGCAGGCTGTCCAGAGACAAAGAATGTGGGGGAGGTGGCAGTAGGGCCCTGTGGCCACACTGACCTTCTTCCTCTCTGGGGATGTAGAATGTGGGGGAGGTGGCAGTAGGGCCCTGTGGCCACACTGACCTTCTTCCTCTCTGGGGATGTATGATTGCTCTTGGGTTCGTCTTCTACTTCCCGGTCACAAGTCAGAGGGTCACGGCCCGGCACGGGCTTGACTCCATTTCCAGAGTCCTCCTCACTCGGCTTCCACCCGCTCAGGTTGACACCAGCAGCACACCACAGCTGTAAGATTAAGGGTGTGGATCTGACACCCAGCTCCCCCACCCACTGCCCAGACCTGCGGCTCAGCTTCCGGGGTGGTCCTGTGGGATCCTCTGGACTCACCTTCATGGTAGGGTCCTTCTCTACCAGAGGACGGCAGTATACAGGAACAGGCACGTTCTTCATCCGTGTGTCTTCCTGGCCCCCATTGGGACTCAGCTATACAGAGTGGGAAGGCACTGTGAGCATAAGGCCAGGTGCAGGGCCACTCATGCTTAGGACCCCAGGTCAGCCAAGCCTGCTGGCTTCTGGCCCCGGGGACACACTGGGGCTGAGCAGTGAGCAGCAGGGACTGCAGAGCTCCACCTTGCTCCCTCCCCCAGGTCTGAGGGCCTGCCCAGCCAGGCTGAGAGGAAGGTGCCAGTCTGGCCCTGTGCACCCTCACTGTACTTCCCAACTCTGCACCCAACTCAGTTCTGCCTACCACCCCTGTCCATCTCCATCCCCCTCCTATGCCCTTCCTCTGGCACTGCCCTTACACACACCTGCTTGTACTTGGCAGGCAGGCTCCAGCCACAGGCCTGTAGCCGTCCGTCATCGTTGCGCACGTGTTCGCGCACCTGGCGGTACTGCTCCCGTTTCTGCTCCCTCCGGGCAGAGGACGTGCAGTCACTGCGTGGGGAAGAAAGAAAGGCCAGGTCTTTGTCCAAGCCCAGGGCACACAGAGCCCACAGGGCTATCTTACAGGACATCTGCACTACCTAGGATCCTATGTTAGTCTCCCTTTGCCCTTTACTGGCCACTGGGCCCCATCTGACAGAGGGACATTTCCAGCACAGGATCTGACCCAGGGTGGCAAAGCCACACCCAACATGGCCCTGTCCAGAAGCCTGCTGTGTGGCCTGGGTCCTGGGGTTTGGCTGGCAGATTTCACTGCACCTGGGGCAGGATCTGGTCAGTGGCTCATCATTCAAGGTGTGTCTGAAACAGTTCCTTGATGCAGCCAGATGCCCAGCACAGTCCTCAGGGACTAAGAGAGGTAGTCAGAAAGTGCAGCCTTTGCCAGGCATGGTAGTATAGGCTGTAACCTCAGCACCTAGGAGGCTGAGGCAAGAGGAGCACCAGGAGTTAGAGGCCTGCCTGGGCTACATAGTAAGTTCAAGGCAGGCTGAACAACACGGGAAAACCCTGTCTCCAAAACAAAAACAAAAACAAAAACCAGTCTGATAAGGTGCACCTGTTATAGAACATTAGAACTAGACCAGACCAGCAATGTTCCTTACGACAGATGAGGGGACAGCATTTCCCTTGTCCCCTCAGCACATGAGGTGAGGGCCTGGCCTGCCCTCCACACCCTCCTCTGGACCTGGCAGAGAAGGGCTGCAGACGCTATGGGCCACTCACTCGTCAGGGAAGAACTCCAAGGGCCGGCTGCCTGCTGAGATCTGGCACAGGGCGTGGCTGCGGCGCTGGCTGAAGCTGGCAGCGGTGGGTGACTTGTAGTGGATGTTCACTGAGGGGTAGGACCGCTTGGCTGGAGGAGGGCTGGAGGAGGAGCTGAAGAGGCGGCTGAAGCTGGCAGAGGGAGTACAGAGGTGAGTGGCAGGAGCCGCAGCGCAGCCCACCAGTCCCCTCGGGTGTACCACTCACAATTGCCAGATGGTGGACTTCTTTTTCTCCTGGACAGATGGGTGCTCTCGGGATGCTCTGCAGGGGAGGCAAGAGAAGGAACTTACTAGCCCTTTGGCAATCCTTGCATGGGACTCTACCACAGAAGAGCTGGTACTGTTCCCCCTCACTCCAGGGGCCACAGGCAGTGAAGGTGAGGCTCTGCTTCATCACAGGGGAGAGTGAACAGCTTCTCCCGAGGGCACCACGGCCCAGACTAGGGACGTGAGCTCACCTCTGGGGTCCGTGGAGAGCAGGGCAGCAAGACCTACCTGATCATTTCGGTCCACCGCACAGCCTCCTGGAGCTCCATCAGTCGTTCCTTGTATTGGTTGCGCTCCATGAGCACACGGGCCATCTCGACCCGAGTGAAGCGGCGGCGCTGGGCCATGGGGATTTTGTCCTGCAGAGGTGAGAAGGCCAGTGGTTCAACTGAGTAAGTGGGGCTGGGGTCAGTCCAGACACCTCGCTTCCTTCTGTGGCATCTGTCTCCTCCTACGTGGCGACATGGCCTTCAAGTGACTGATTCACATGTCAGTATCATGCAGAACTCGGGCATAGAGGGAGGGATGTGGGCAGGGGAGAGGGAGATGGTGAGATACTTATGCCCTCGGAACTGTCTGTTTTTAGAACGTCCTATCCCCTCAAGGGTACGACACAGGTAATTCTTGCTGCAGGTTTCTAATGCCTCAAGTAAAAAACCTGAGGATGCGGGGCGTGGTGGCTCACGCCTGTAATCCCAGCACTCGGGAGGCAGAGGCAGGAGGGTTGCTGTGATGTGAGTTGGAGGCTGAGCTCAGGGCCAGCCTGAACCACAAAGCAAGACCCTGTCTCAAAAAAAACCTAAAAAAAAAAAAAAGAACCTAAGGGATGGTCCATGTGAAGTACAAGAAGGACAGATCTGGGGAA
Source organism: Petromus typicus (assembly GCA_004026965.1). Classification (NCBI taxonomy): domain Eukaryota; kingdom Metazoa; phylum Chordata; class Mammalia; order Rodentia; family Petromuridae; genus Petromus; species Petromus typicus. Next base: position 57,521 of record PVIR01006551.1, read on the forward strand.
GGTCCTGCCAGCAGAATGCTTTAAATCTGAGTGACTTCAACGGGTTCACCACTGCGGTTCCTTACAGCCCGGGGCTGTGTCAATGATGGAAGACCCGCACAGCTGCAGGGAGTGGGGTGCCTATGGAGAGGTGCCCTGCCCCTCCTGCCTAGTACATCTAACTTTAGGCTTGGCAGGGACTGAGCCCTTGTCCAGCCACTGCTCACTCAAGGGGTCTAGGGAGCCACTATTCACCTTAGGCCTGGTCTCTCCTACTATTGGAGGGAGCTACACAGCATGGGCACAAAATTGTGGCTAATATTTCTTGAACCCTCGACACAGGACCTTTATCATCACACTCCCGTGGACTGAGCTATAAAGCGCTGAGGTAGAGGTCTAGTGTGATTCGAGGGCCCCAGTTTGCTCTCCTAAGGAAGATGGCCATGTCACAGGAGCACAGGCTGCTTATTTAAGCTCTGCAGAAGGCTGAAGTTGAAGGCCTACTCCACCTAGGCTGTTGGTGGTTTTCTCTAGAACACTGTGGCTCCTAGGCACAGCATCTAGGAAGGCACAGCATCTAGGAGGGCACAGCATCTAGGAGGGCACAGCATCTAGGAGGGCACAGCATCTAGGAAGGCACAGCATCTAGGAAGGCACAGCAAATGCTGGCACTGCATCTGCAGACTCACTTGGAGGGAAGAGGGAGTGGCTTGGGACTGTAGAGCACATTCACTAAGAGTGAGGCTGGGAGGGGGCCTTGTCTCATGCCAGGGTGGGACCTTCCAAGGGGGTAGAGGTAGCACCACAAAACCACAGGGGAGGGTGATGAAAAAGGCACCAGGTTTACAAGTTACACAGGATAGGGGTGGAGAGGGCCCAGAAGTCAGACAGGATAGGGGTGGAGAGGGCCCAGAAGTCACACAGGATAGGGGTGGAGAGGGCCCAGAAGTCACACAGGATAGGGGTGAGGAGGGCCCAGAAGTTACATGGGATAGGGGTGAGGAGGGCCCAGGGGAACAAGTCCCAGGAAGCCCACCCCACACTTCTGCCCACCCACGCCCACACCCACAGGTTAATAGTGGAATATACCAATTCTGTACAGAGATAGCTGCTTACATCCTCCACCTCTTCTCTGGGCTCGCGGCGAGCAATGACAGCCTCTGACTTCACTCTGTAGGACAAAGAGAAAGTAGAGAGTGAGGGTCCTGCAATGCCCTCAGAATGCCCAGGGTCAGGGTTTGCCCCACAGGAACCCCATGATGGCTCTGAATGATCTGGTCAGTTGCCTGGGGTCAAGGAGGTTTCACACCCTTGCCTCATAGGACCACAAGGCACAGACTTCTGGCTCTTCTGACCAAGGAGGAGGTATTCAAAGCCCGAGAGGGGCCAGGCATGGCTGTGTGTAACTATAATCCCAGCACTTGGAGGCTGAGGCAGGAGAGGCCAGCCAGGCTCACAACAGTGAATAGAAGGACAGCCTCGACTGTACAGCAAGACTATCTTAAAACAAAAATCCTGAGGCAGGAAGAGCCAGAGACACTCCTGAGTGGGGAGGATCAGGCAAAGCCAGAGCAGACTTGGCTTCCACTGCCTCTCTTGCACGTTATTCCTCCCACCACAACTGGTCTAGAGCCAGGACACAGGACCCTGGGGGCCAGGAGGCCAGACCCTGGCTAATCCGAGCACTGGGAAGCTGAGGGAATGCGGGATACCAGGGGAGCCAGGGCCTCCCTTGCTAATGAATGGGGCGAGAGCTGCAGCCAAGGCTGTTTCCCTCACTCACAGGCAGCGTATGGGACAGGACTCCGTGTAGCGGGCTCAGGAGTCAATGGAGATAGGGAGGGAAGGCATTGGGCAGACAATAGACTTGGGCCAGTGGCTGGAGCTGGAGCCCACAGCGGGCTGAGCAATGAACATATAAAATCACATATAATGACCACATAAAATCATATATAATTCTGGGGCAGGATGGGCCTCTCAGGATGGTGCAGGATTCAGGAGACCAGATTAAAGGGGAGACATGAAAAAAAAAGTGGGCTGCTCAAAAAACCCTACCTGGGAGCCCGAGTCTTGCTCAGCCCCAGAGCCCCTCACCTTTTTAGTTCTTCTTCCAGTTCTTTGATTCGGTTCTCCAGTTTGACCTTGGCCTGCTTGGCTGCTTCTAGCTCCCCCCGCAGGACCTCCTGCTCTCCTGACAGTTGGTCCACCTTTGCAATGAGGTCATTCTTCACCACATTCAAAGCATTTCTTTAAAAGCCAGAAAGAAAGGGGGAGGGTGTTTCAGGTGAGCCCCTGTACGCATGTCACTGGGACTTCTGAGGGCCCCACATGTTCCTAAGACGGTTCACCGTGGTCAAGAATGTGGCTGAGGGTATAGGGCCATCTATTTGACCAGGGACCAAACTGTGGTCATCCTAGCCAAGGGGTGCTTAAGACAAGCTCTCTAGAGAAACTACTCAGGAGTCCTGCCGAGGACCCACTACTAGAGACAATGATAAAGGTCTTTCTTATCCAGGTGTCCGCTAATCAACAAGTTTCTATGGTCCTTCCTCTATGGTCTGTCAAGGGAGCTGCTTTGTCTGACACACAAGACCTCTTACTTGGTTTCTAGAAGCTGTGAGTTCTCCAACAGCAGGTTCCCCACTTCTTTTCCCATTCCTGCAATGAAAAGTGAAGGTTTCCCTGAGCACTTAAGGCCACCCTGATGCTACTTATACCTGCCTCAATAGCAAACTTCCCTGAGGCCCTCCCTGACATTTGCAGAGCCAGATTGCTGAGGGTGATGAAGTTGGCCCTAGAGAGGGGTTTTGGCCCCGGGACCCTCCAGCCAGTGGAAATGGGCTCCCTTGCCAGGCCTGTGGCCTACATACAGAGGAGAATCCCCATGGTGGTAGCCTAGAGCACATAACCAGGCCCTCAACGTAGTTTTCTTAGATCCCTCTAGGATTTCCCCTTCTCCTGATGTGGTGGTTTCCAGGCCTGTCATAAACATGGGTCTTTCAGAGCTATCCCCCAGGTGAATAGATGCTGGAGCCACAATGAGAGGAATGACAGCACAGGATTCAGAGAGACACCCAGTCACAAAGATGGGATGGCCCATGGCAGGTGTGACCATCCACTGGGGATACATGCAGGCCTGGCAGGACCTGGGCCATGACGTGGGGTACCAGGAGGCAAAGAGGGGACTGGATATCAGGACAGGGCTCCCTAGTGCCTTTCTGAGGAGGAACTGACTTGGTCTCTTTGCTACCGGGCCTCAAGGTGGATTCCATAGACCAAATTCTCGTCAGGCACATCCCATAAACCCCACAAGTGCCAAATCTGATCTTTCAAAAACAGCCCTGTATCTGTGCAGTCATGAAACAACAAAAACATTCACAGGGTGCTCAGGCCAGGAGTGACCTCATTCGCCTCAAACACAGGCCTGCCTCTCTTGGACAGTGCACAGCAGGCCCAGAGCTCTCTGGCTTAGTGGTCTGCCTACAGCAGCTCGGAGGGAGGTGCTGTCTCCCATGATAGCCTGCAGCCAGCCCTCGCTCACCCCACCACCCCTGCCATGCAGAACAAAGCAGATGCTCATGAAGCATGAGAAGGTGTGGGGTGAAGAGAAGAAGCCAGAGATAGGAGGAATACACAAAGAAGCAGGGCCTTGGCCTTACCAAAAAAATCATCACGCACTGCGGGAGCGTCCCAGTCCCACAGGAGATGGGCAACAGGGCAAGGGAAGGAGGGAAAGAAAAGAAGCGCATTAAGCCTGTGTAGACTGCAGGGTGGAAGGTGTTTCAGGGTCAATTCTGGCTGGGTTAGGGTGGTCATAGGAAGGGAAGAGAAGGGCAAGAAACAGGGTGGAGCCAGCTACCCCTTCCGGAAAGTTTATCCTTGGGCTGCACACCAGACTGCCAGGCCAGAACCACCTGTCGGGAATGTAGTAACATCTTGTCCCCAGATGCTGAAGCAGAGGACAGGGTGGAAGAATTCACGCTGGCGAAGGGACTGGGACCAGGGAATGGGCTCAGAGAGACAGGTGGGTTTCAGGGATTCCTGCTGCAAAGCAAGGCAACAACTCGGCCTAGCTGCCTGTGTCAGACAGGGCCCCAAGCTGTGCTTAGCAGCTATCACAGGACAGTGGACTCCTGAGGTACACCCAACTGGGTCAACTGACTTACATTCTCAGTGGCTCCCTAGAGGTCTTCTCAGGCTCAAAAAAAGGGGGTCAGATACTAAGGGCCTGCAATCGGCAAATGGAGCAAACCCAATCAGCTTTCGGGCAGCAGTAGGCTGGTCAGCAAAGCACGGGGCTTTAGTGGCTGGGAGCCCGGTGCAGCAATCAGGGGTCAATGCAGAGCCCTTGGTGATGGCCAGCAGCAGGGGAGCGCCCACGTGTACGCGCCCCACTCCAGCTGCTCTCCACAGTGGGAGGGGGGCCACAGGAGACAGACGGGAGAGATACACACCTGAGAACTCCCCTGGGCCACGTCCAGCGAAGCAGAGAAAGATGGGGAAGGAAGCAACAAAGGTCAATTGGTGACTGGAACCAACAAATAAAGGAATTCTCAGTAAAGAAAAAGCAACAATGACAGCCATTCCTATGCTGAAAGGCATGGAGGACAACCTATTCTAGCAGGCCCAGGGCGTGTGTAGAGGGGCAGGAACCCTGAGGTGAAGGGAAGCCAGGAGGCAGCCCTCAGTCCTCAAGGCGCCCAGAGTCCTGCAATCCTGGCTTTGGAGGGAACCTACTTCTTTGTTCCTGTCACCCACCCAGCAGGAGACCAGCCCTCTGCGGAACCCAAGATACAAGCCTATATCACAGGAGTGTGTGCATGTGCTGAGGAACGGCTATGTGACAAGGGCTATAACTTCTCAGGATCTCCTCCCTAGTGAGCCTGGTCAGCCCAGGTCTCATGAAAAGGTATGAACTCAGGTGAGGAGTGGCCAGAGGACAATACGGGATCAAGGAACCCACTATGGAGAGGGGAAACAAATTACTCAAAAAGCAGAGAGGGGTGAGATGGGGAGCATGAGGTGCTGCATCCCCTCTGGGTGGATGTGGACCTCAGGGCCCAGGGCGGCGGCTGAGAAAAATGGACGTGGATGGGAAGACACTTCTTTCTTCTACACAGAACTGATGAAGCCACTCTGACCTAGTTAGTATACTGCACAATGAAGGACAAACCTAGGTGATTTAAAGTATACAATATGCAGTTTGGCCTGGCGTGGTACCTCACGCCTGTAATCCCAGCACTCAGGAGGCAGAGGCAGGAGGATTGCTATGAGTTTGAAGCTTGCCTGGGCTACATAGTGAGCTCAGGGCCAGCTTGAACCACAAGGGCGAGACTCTGTCTCAAAAAAAAAAAAAAATATATATATATAGTTTGTTATAGGAATTTAAGTAAAGTAGTTTACCAATTCAAAAGCAGTGTCTTCTTGCTAATCACCTCCTTGAATACCTACGGCACCTGCTGTCAACATCTGCTATTTTCCTCCCTCTCTTTTCATTTTTTTGATACTTGGAATAATGGCCTTCAAACTGAGCTATATCCTTAAGTACTTTTTATTTATTTTGAGACAAGGTCTCACTAAGTTGCTATGTTTCCATGGCTGATTTCAAACTTGTAAGCCTTAAGCCTTAATCTCCCAGAATGCTGGGAATACAGGTGAGTATCACTACTTGTCCTTGTATTTTATGTATTTTTAGATTTCAATCTACCTAGAAATTATTTGTGTTTGGAATAATCAGACTTGTGCCACTTTACAGTATGGGGGACAACTTCATGTTAACTGGAGTAGCTGAGATCCACACCTTCACATGAGAACCCACCCAGCCTCCATGGCTGGAGACTGCACATATCATGAGAGCCTCACAAGGCTCTGCTGTGAGCCTTTCCCACCTGCTGCAGCTTCAGGGTGCTACTGGACATCTAGGTGGGCAATCCTGTGAGCTGATGCCACCTCGAAAACTTCCAGGCTGTTCTTACACTTACTTTTCTGGCTGAATGTCAGAATCCATTCAGAAAGTTCCAGAAAAATATCCAACTCTGGATAATTTCCTTGTTTCTGCATGAACTGTTATGTCCACTACAGGCACCTCTGTGACGTTACCTGACAGCTCACGGGATCAACTGTTAGGTCCAGGAGTGGTCCTGGGTCTGTGTATACAAGGGTTTCACGTCCTTCTATTATGCTTTCTGATTCTCTTTATACGAGTTGGTCTACTTCTCAGGACTAGGTCCAGATATTGAAGGCCAGTCATGACAAAGGTAGGACCTGTCCCTAAAGGACAGCTCACAGACCTTCAAGCAGCAGAGGGCCGAAGTCAGCTCAACCCATGTGATAATTTCAGACTCCAACTGAGTGATGGTGGGCAAACTGCTCAGCTTTGCTTAGCTTTAGTTTCCTCATTTATAAATTGGCAAAACAAACTCCTTAGGTGAGGATGGAAAATTCCCACTGACCAGTGCAGGTAAAGGCTGGAATAGCGCCACACCTGCTAAACGCTCAGGGGGGTACGCCCAAGTATGTGTACACCACAGGAGATGGCAGCTATAGACATAATGAGGATAGGCAAACCTGCAGGCAGAAAGCAGGTCAGTGTTGCCAGACTGGTGAGGAGGGGGGTTCGTTGCTTACTGGATACAGGCTTCCTTTTGGGAACTGACAATATTCTAAAGTTATGTAGTGATGCTTGCACAGCTCTGAACACACTAAGACCACCAAACTGTACATTTTCAGTGTGTGAATTATATGGTGTGGGAATTATACTTCAATACAGTGGCAGAGAGCAGTGCAGAGGGTGGCTAGAGTCAAGGCTGCACTTTCCCTCATATAAACTGAAAACATTGTCAGCACGCGGCCACTGGAGGCCACGCTGAAGACACAGTGGTCATGTGTGGAAACCACTGGGCTGATCACATGATGGCCAAGTTGAGGACGTGAATCTTACCGGGGGACATCAGACTGAAAGATACATGAGTGGTGTCCTGCTCTGCCCTCTTCTCTATATTCCATCTGTCACCTCCTACATGCCCACGGCCCCAGAATGTATCTCCAATACCCTCCACCACCTTCACCGACTAGAGCTCCTAGGTCAAGAGCAGGATGGTCAGTGGACTATAACCCACGACTTGAAAATAAAAATTTTACTTGTATATGCATTTTTATAGGAAAGAAACATCTTTTTATCAAAAACTCCAGAGCTTACTGAGTTACTGGGGAGTACTACAGTGCCCCACAGGAAGCCCTCAAGGTTCTGCCTGTTAGTAGCTTGGGCACCAGAGACAGCTTACTGACAAGCTCACTGACAGCTGCTCTCCCTCAGTCTGGGCTTCACCTGATCAGTCTGGTCTGGGGCTGTCATGGCGTCCAGTATCTGGGCTGGGCTGGGCTGAAGCAGAGTGTACCCATGGGACACACTGTCTAGTATAGCATGGATGACATTTCCCCAGACAGACTTAGGGCTACATCTAGCACAGCAGGGACACCTGCATTAAAGGACACACCCTGGGATGGGACGGGTGTGCTCCTGGCAGGTATAAGAGGAGACTGAACAGATGTAGCCATCTGGAAGCTGAGCGTAGTGAGGGTTCTGCATCTTTACCTGGTGCCTCTATTTCTGGAAATCTACCCAACAGCAATCATCAGAAGTCAGCAGGCACGGTGGCACACACCTGTAATCCCAGCGCTTTGGAGGCTGAGGCAAGAGGATTGTCACGCGTCTGAGGCCATCCTGGGCTACATGGTAAGTTCAGAACCAACCTGAACTACATAGTGAGACCTTGTCTCAAACAAAAAGGGAGTAATGAAACAATAAATGTTTAAAAATTTAAAAAATAGGGCCGGGGATTTAGCTCAGTGGTTCCGGCACCTGTCTTGCAAGCACAAGGATCCGGGTTCGATCCTCGGTAACCACATACAAT